>JASDQU010240913.1:22957-39622 GCA_032191745.1 Picea mariana
TATGATATGAATGGGACCCGATCCACAAGCCATGTAGGGTCAGGCGCTTCTTGGATATCTTTGAACATCTGGACGATAGTGGATCGATGAGGGTGACAGGATTCAAACCAGGGACGATAAGGGGCAAAGATTACTCCATGGTTCACTTGCTGGCAGTTAAATATCTTATTGTTCCCTGTTGCATTCTTGACGGTGAAGCCGGTCGGTCAAACGAGAATTTCTTATCAAAGCTAGAGAGTAATAAAAGTTGTTTTTAATTGTGTTTGGTTGTATGTTACAGTTTGATTTGTTTTAATATCTATACTTGCAGTTTGATTTGTTTTAATATCTAGACACAATTTTAGATGTTTTTCGACCATCCCTCCTTATTTCCTTTTTAACAGAGAAGGCTTAGAGTAAGACAAACGAGGCCTCGGGTTCTATTCTCGCAACCATTTTAACTCTGTCCATCTTATAGATCCATGTAAGGACAAGTGAAGGCATAGGTATACTATTGAAAATAAAATTCATAGGCCAGAGGTAGCATAGAATGCAGACCTGCCAGATAATGTAGCTACAGAAAAGCTCACTGGGTGTGCTTTTTACTTTAACACCCATTCTGTGTATACAACAAAAGTAAAAGAAAACCATTTTCACAGGAAGCCCATCTTGCTGAAAAATAACTAGCATATAAATCAATTTCTTGGAAGAAGGGCCAGTTATCCTCAGCAAGAACCCATCGATGGGTTCTTTGAGGCATTCTGCAATTTGTTTGTTTTCATCGTAGCATTTTTTTTTGGCTGTTCTCTAGTTGAAGATCCCTATATATACCTTACATGGAACGTTACGTAGAAAAAAATATGGCCTCTCAGAATCCCTCAACAGGGAATTCTAATAAATGTTCAATTTGCCAGACCCCAGATTGACAGTGTCATGAATAATAACGTTGTTGCGAATGTATTTAACAACTTGGATAAATCTTTCTTAATATCTTGGAGTGGGATCTAGTAGAGGAGGAATTCGTGGCAATATGGTAACAACCCAAATTGATTCACATAAGTGCCATACAAAGTGCCATACATCTGTAGATATTGAAACACATTTTGGACTTTTAACAACAATTAGGAGCAGGTTCTGATTGGTAGGTTCTAAGTGAGAATGGCAGACAGAGCTAAGAACTCGAATACTGCCTTAAATTAGCCTGAAATTAAGCCCAAAGCCAATCTTATGACCAACAAGTTGAAAGGAATCCTTCTCTTTACTGTTTGTAGTCCCCCTATGTTTAAATTCTAATGATTAAGTTCAAAATATTACCTGCATGGTGTCTTAGTAAATAATATAGTTCCTCTTGCCATAAAATTTATATTTAAAGCATTTGAAATTGGCTAGACTTGGGTTTTCAAGAAAAAAAAAATCCAAACTCAAACATTTTCTCATTAAATTCAATCCTCTGTAGCGCTATATAGTTCAATTCATGCAGTTGAAATTATTATCTGAACTACTATTTGAATAATTTATGGTTTCGTTACATTTCAGGGTAGTTGAATTAATTTCATTGCAAGTGTCTTTTTAATCGGCTTGGTAGTTTATTTACGAGCAACTGTCTACTTTCCTTGCATCTACAAACGAATGGAACAACATCCATGTGGATCTATGTTTTGTTAGTTTTTTCATCTCAATTAAAAAAAATCTCAAATACAAATCCTGTTTCGGGGACTCTTATGAGTACAAATTTTACTCTTAGAATTTTAGAGAACCAGAGCATAAGATTTTCCGCCAAAACAACTAAGACACCCAAAAATAAGACCAAGGATCTAGCAGCCCTACATGGGTGGCTCGTTATTTGTATGACACTGAAAACAAAGGATTCAAGGAACATAAACATAGTGTAGTGTTACTAGAAAAAAAGGATCTAGAACATTCTCCCATGTAGAATCCAAAATCCAAAATTACAAAATTTAGATCCAATGGGTAACAGTAAGGAAGATAAGAGTTCCTATAACAACCCAAATTGGATGCAGACCTTGCATACCATGTTGGCACAAAGACAAAATCCCAGTGCTGTGGGTGGTGAAGCTTAGGTTTCAGTTTTGAAACAACGATCTAATACCATATGTAACACCTATATGATGAAGCCCCCCTCCCCTACGGGGTTCTACGACCTCCCTGTCACTAGATCCTTCCCAATTCTAAGATGAAATGGCTCTTCAGGCTCCTGTTGGAACCCCTTTAACTAATCCATAGGTCCTCTTCCCCTTTGTGTAGGTCCTGTGAAGACCCATGACTAACTCTGCGCATTCTAGGTGCTAATTCAAAACAGTGTGAGTGCTAGCCCTTGGTCTAGGACCCACCTCCACGTGACCACCACCTGTGACCACCCACTAAGCCCATAGGGCGCTTTTCACATTTCGCAACTTTGAGAATCTTTTTTTCAAGTCTCTTGACTCCTTCGAGTATAGACACCCAAAAATGGGCTAACAAGCTCTCGAATCTTCCTTTATCTTGGCCTCATGTGACCATTTCCCTACGATCATGTGCTGACACCAAAAGTGCTATCATCTTTCGGCTTTCGGGACTTCTGTATACGAGCTCTCCCTGGCTCCTTTTTCTTTAAAGTGTCGAAACCCGAAAAGGGTCGAACCGCTCTTTGGATCCTCCCTTAAGTCTTCTCCATGTGACCAGTCCCTATGACCTAAGGCCACTCCTCCCTTTCCTTTTCAAATCCCCGAACCCCGGAGACCCAATACCTCTCGGATCTATGGTCCAGATCCTCCAAACGATCAACGACCAAGATTAAATCTCGTCCTGAAATGTGGATCTCTTGACACGCTTCCTCTTAGATGGGCGGTCCTGATGTTTTCAAAACTTTGGCGAACCCTCTCTCCTCTTGTTCCATAAGGATTAAAACCCCTTGCACCTTCTCCCAAATCTGATGGCTATCAGTCCTCGGTGCTAGATCTGACGATCCATATCTATTCTCCTGTGATTTGAGACCTTGAGTGGTCCCTTTGTTATCTCCCATGCAACTATGTTTGATCCAATGGCCTATGGCTATTTGCACCCAGATCTGACAGTTCAAATCCATTCAATATGAGTTGAGACCTTGAATGATCCTGCTGTTATCCTCCGTGTGACTCTATGTGAAATGATGGGCTACAACTATTCAACGCTTCCTCCTAAAGGCTCTCCACCATTTGTTCCAATCTCTTATCCTTCACAATATGTTTGAGTGTCTGGACGTCGATTTGGACGGTGTAGATTCTCTACTTCTGCCAATCCGATGGCAGCTATTGCTCCTCCTCTTGAGCTTGCACTTCTTCCCTTCCCTTGGAAGATTTCTGACACTTGAAGGCCTCAGCCTTCGATGCTTCTCTTACGATCCCGGTTCCTTTGGGTCTCATCTACATTATGGAAATGCTTCCCCTCTTGAGATTTGCCAACTCAAAAACCTCGAAGCTTTCTTGACCTTCTACTCCTTTCTGCTATTACTCTGTGCACAAAGGCACTGTTCCTCCTTAGATTCACTCACTCTGAAACCTCGAAAAGGTTTCTCTACCTCTGCACTCCTTACAAGATTCCTGCACACAACTGTGCTATTCATCTTGAGCTTTGCCTGCTCGAATCTATAATGAACTCGGCCCTTGTATTTCCCTTCAAAGGGGAATTTGATGCCCTCTTGGAAATATCGCGCTCAAGCACTCCTTGCTGAGCTAGAGAGCGTTCGAGAACTCTATGAGTATCTTCCTTTGATACTCCTCTCCTTGAACTCGACAGAGATTTCTCTTGGGTGCACTCATGCACTCACTCGACGCCCTCCTAGCAGAGCTCACAGAATTCTCAGAAATTGTATAAGTATCTTCTCCTCCAACACTCTCATTTTCATAGAACTTGAAATAGAGTTCTCCTCATGCACTCTTTGCACTCGCTTGATTCCCTCTTGGCAGAGCTTCACAGAATTCATAGTGATTCTGTCTTCTCTCTGTGCCCTCCTCTACACAGTTTTACCTCCAAGGTATTCAACAAACTTGAGGCTTCTCCCCTGAGTTAATGATTCAACTAGTGTTCCCTCTTGGCATTTCTTTGTCTGAATTCTGTAGAGTCCACATGTGCACTCTGGGATAGTCTTACAGGGTCCTCAACACTTTTTCTTGCAACCTCTTGCATGAAGCCACAAAGAATCCAGGCTAAAATCAAAGAAACTCAACAGATAGTAAAATATGTGTATCCCTACAAATGTAAACTAACATACATATACAACATATAATGAACACATACATAGCATTCATGAAAAACACATAATCACATAGAAACAAATATACAGGAAAAACTTCTTTGTATTATCTCAGAATATCTATTTGCAATGGGTATGATCTTGGACTGAAATAGAGTCTCTTCTCCCCTCTCTTCCTCTCTTTTCTACATGCTAGATAAATTCAAGATGCTAAGATATTTTACCAAAAGGGGGCTCCTCGAGCTCTTCCCTCCATCTCACCTACTCTCATAAATTACAATGAATTACATTAAATGGGCCATCTAATCCGAATTAGATCTAGATCCCAATAAACCTGTCATCCATTAAAGGCAACCCTATCTTCTACATGCACAAAGGCATCTGTGTAGATCTTCCTCCTTACAACAGTTATTACAAATTTTAAAATGAGAGGGTTGGCACCTCTCGCCTCTTTTGAATGCACGTTGAATGTGCCTCCTAGCTGACGAATTGCTTGATTGGAGTGATGCTCCTACATCATACTCCACTACTACAAAAAAATCATAAGCTCCTGCTCATGAGCTTCCCATATCTATTGTTTAAATCCACCTATACCCCAAATAGTTCTCTGGAGTTGTACATCGACTCCATCACCTTGTTGTTGTTGCTGATGCTTCCCTGCTACTATGGCAGGCTTCCTTTCAATCATCTTCACCTTGCTGGCAAATTTTGCTACTGACCTCAACATCATCCTTTTTATTCCCTCAATTATTTCATCCATATTCTCCAGTGGCTGGCTCTCTTTATGCAGTCTCCTCGGCTGCACTTCTTCCTCATCAGTGGGTAGATCTACTTGATACCTCTTATGATTTTATCCACCTTTTCTAGCCTTAACTTGCCACTTTGCTGCAAAATTTAGTTTTGCTGTATTTCCACTGAGTTGTTTCTCAGCTTCTTCCTTTGACAATTTTGTCTCTGCCATTTCTCCTTGAGTTGGTTTAGTTCGAACCTCCTCTAGCTGCTCCCCAGACTAGAATTTTTCTTCACCTTCTACTGGAGACCTCAGCGCTGCAGTCATCATCTGTTCATCTCCCTGGCTAAAATTTCTAAGAAATTCCTTTGAATGCTCCTCTGTTAACATCATGACTGTCTCCTTGCAGCCATGTTTTGGTTCTGGATGGTCTAACCAATCCCCCAACATCCTCAATTCCATATCCCACAAGGTGAGCAACTCATTTGCTTGATCGTCTTCTAATGGGGTAGATTTTGATGTTTGATCCATTTCTTCTTTCTCATTGACATTCATAGTTGGTTGTCCTTCTGTTGTTGTTGAATATGTAACACAATATTTGGCCTTAATTGGGTTGTATGGCAGGAATACCTTTATCCCTCCAATGATTAGAAAGTGTGTCTGATCCTTCTCCATCATCTCTGCTTGCTAATATGAACTCACCTATGAGTTCATCTTCTCTCCCTTCCCCACTTGGAAATATGGGATTTCTTCTCTACCCACCTGGAAGTCTATGAGATCCCCTAGTGATCCCATCTCATTCCCCACCTAGTAACTTGAAAGTTCCTCGTTGCTCACCTAACAGTCTCTGAGATCTTCCAGTGATCTCTTCTCCTCCTCATCACTGAGATTTCTCCTAGCTTCTGTCTCACAAATGTGAACCACTTCCTCTGTGTCTCTAAGGATTTCAACATACCTCATCCACCTTCTCAATAGTTTTCACTGTCCTCTGGCCAACAATCTATGAATTGGACATTTCACCTTCCTCCTGATACCCAACACGTTCTTGCATCCTGTTGCATCTTCAATGCAAGTTGTTCCAATCTTGCCCTCACCTTAGTGAGTTCTTTGTCCATTTCATATTTTCCCTTCTGCTGGTGGTCCTTGCCTTGACCATTCCTATGGATTTTAGTAGCCATATTCACCCTCCTACCTTCCCTCTTGGTAATTCCGATGTTGTCACTCTGTGATTGAGAGTACTTCCAACATCTCCTACAGTCCACCCAACTACACCATTTGTTGTTGCGTCCTGCAACAATATTTTTACACAGAGCATAAACACTCTATCCTCCTTCAACTCCTGATGCCTCTTGATGGTATCAAACTGTCTCTTATTTACTCTACCTCCCTCTTCCTAAAATATACAAAAAAAAAGTGGCTATGATACCACTTGATGGAGCCCCACTCCCCTACAGGGTTCTGCGACCTCCTGGTCACTGGATCATTCCCAATTCTGAGTCAAAATGGCACTTTGGGCTCCTTCAAGAACCCCTTTAACTAATACATAGGTCCTCTTCCCATTTACGCAGGTCCTACGAAGACCCACGACTAACTCTGGGCGTTAGTGCTATCATCTTTCAGCTTTCAAGACTTCTATATACGAGCTCTCCCGACTCCTTCTTCTTCGAAGTGTCAAAAACCGAAAAGGGTCGAACAAATCTTTGGCTCCTCCCTTAAGCCTTCTTCATGTGACTCATCCCTATGACCTAGGGCCACTCCTCCCATTCCTTTTCAAATCCATGAACCCCAGAGACCTAATACCTCTCGGATCTACGGTCTAGATCCTCCAAACGATCAAGGGCCAAGATTAAATCTCAACCCAAAATGTGGATCTCTTTACATGCTTCCTCTTAGATGGATGGTCCAAATGCTTTTGGGACTTTGACGAGTCCTCTCTCCTCTGCTTCCATGAGGGTTTAAACCCCTTGCACCTTCTCCCAGATCCGATGGCTATCGCTCCTCGGTGTTAGATCTGATGGTCCATATCTATTCTTCTATGATTTGAAACCTTGAGTGGTCCCCTTTTTATCTCCCATACAACTCTGTTTGATCCAATGACCTGTGGATATTTGCACCCAAATCTGATGGTTCAGATCTATTCCTTATGCGTTGAGACCTTGAATGATCCCACTATTATCCTCTGTGCAACTCTATGTGATCTGATGGACTGCGGCTATTCAACACTTCCTCCTGAAAGCTCTCCACCGTCTATTCCAACATATTCTCCTTCACAATATGTCTGAGTGTCTGGACGTAGATTTGGATGGTCTAGATTCTCCACTTCTGCCAATCTCATGACAGTTGTTGTTCCTCCTCCTGAGCTTGCACTTCTTCCCTTCCCTTGGAATATTTCCAACACTTGAAGGTCTCAGCCTTCGATGTTTCTCTTACAATCCTAGTTCATTTGGGTCTCATCTGCATTATGGAAACGCTTCCCCTCCTAAACTTTGTCAACTCAGAAACCTCAAAGGTTTCTTGACCTTCTGCTCCATTCTACTATTTCTCAGTGTGCAAAAGCACTAATCCTCCTGAGCTTCACTCACTTTGAAACCTCGAAAAGGTTTCTCTACCTTTGCACTCCTTGTAGGATTCCTACACACAATTGTGTTATCCGTCCTGAGCTTTGTCTGCTTGAATATCTAATGAACTCGGCCCTTGTATTTCCCTTCAAAGGGGAATTTGATTCCCTCCTAGAAATTTCATGCTCAAGCACTCCTTGCTGAGCTAGAGAGCGTTCGACAAATCTGTGAGTATCTTCCTTTGATACTCCTCTCCTTGAACTCGACAGAGAGTTCTCTTGGGTGAACGCATGCACTCGCTCAACGCCCTCCTAGCAGAGCTCACAAAATTCTCAGAATTTCTATAAGTATCTTCTCCTCCGACACTCTCATTTTCATAGAAATTGAAATAGAGTTCTCCTCATGCACTCTTTGCACTCGCTTGATGCCCTCATGGCAGAGCTTCACATAATTCATAGTGATTCTGTCCTCTCTCTGTGCCCTCCTCTACACAGTTTTACCTCCAAGGTATTCAACAAACTTGAGGCTTCTCCCTTGAGTTAATGATTCAACTGGTGTGCCCTCTTGTCATTTCTTTGTCTGAATTCCGCAGAATCCACATGTGCACTCTGGCACAGTCTTACAGGGTCCTCAACACTCTATCATGCAACCTCTTGCATGAAGCCATAAAGAATCCAGACTAAAATCAAAGAAACTCAACAGATAGTAAAATTTTTCTATCCCTGCAAATGTAAACTAACATACATATACAACATATAATGAACACATACATAACATTCATTAAAAACACATAATCACATAGAAACAAATATGCAGGAAAAACTTCTTTGTATTATCTCAGAATATCTATTTACAATGGGTATCAGCTTGGACTGCAACAAAGTCTCTTCTCTTCTCTCTTCCTCTCTTTTCTACATGCTAGCTAAATTCAATATGCTAAGATATTTTACCAAAAGGGGGATCCTCGAGCTCTTCCCTCCATCTCACCTACTCTCATAAATTACAATGAATTACATTCAATGGGCCATCTAATTCGAATCAGATTTAGATCCCCATCAACCTGTCAGCCATTAAAGGAGACCCTATCTACTACATGTACAAAGGCATCTGTGAAGCTCTTCATCCTTACAACAGTTATTACAAATTTTAAAATGAGAGGGTTGGCACCTCTCGCCTCTTTTGAATGCACGTTGAATGTGCCTCCTAGCTGGTGCATTTCTAGATTGGAGTGATGCTCCTACATCATACTCCACTACTGCGAAAAATTCATAAGCTCCTACTCATGAGCTTCCCATATCTACTGTTGAAATCCACATGGATCCCAAATAGTTCTCTGGAGTTGTCCATCCGCTCCATCACCTTGTTGTTCCTGCCGCTGCTTCTCTACTGCTATGGTAGGCTTCCTTTCACTCATCTTCTCCTTCCTGGTAGATTCTGCTGCTAACCTCAACATCATCCTTTTTATTTCCTCAATTACCTCATTGATATTCTCCAGTGGATGGCTCTCTTTATGCAGTCTCCTCGGCTACACTTCTTCCTCATTAGTGGGTAGATATACTCGATCCCTCTTACAATTTTATCAACCTTTTGTGGCCTTTACTTGCCACTTTGCTGCAAAATTTAGTTTCACTTTCTTTCCACTGAGTTGTTTCTCAGCTTCTTCCTTTGAAAATTTTGTCTGTACCATTTCTCCTTGAGTTGGTTCAACTCCAACCTCCTCTAGCTTCTCCCCAGACTAGAATTCTGCTTCACTCTGTACTGGAGACCTCAGTGCTGCAGTCATCATCTGTTCAGCTCCCTGGTTAAAATTTCTAAGAAATTCCTTCGAATTCTCCTCTGTTAACATCATGACTGTCTCTTTGCAGCCATGTTTTGGTTCTGGATGGTCTAACCAATCCTCCAACATTCTCAATTCCATATCCCACAAGGTGAGCAACTCATCTGCTTTCTCGTCTTCTGATGAGGTAGATTTTGATGTCTGCTCCATTTCTTCTTTCTCGTTGACATTCATAGCTAGTTGTCCTTCTGTTGAAGTTGAATATGTAACACAGGCTTCAGCCTCAACTGGGTTGTATGGTAGGAATACCTCTATCCCTCCAATGATCATAAAGTGTGTCTGATCCTTCTCTATCATCTCTCCTTGTTGATATGAACTCACCTATGATCTCATCTTCTCTCCCTTGCCCACTTGGAAATATGGGATTTCTTCTCTACCCACCTGGAAGTCTATGAGATCCCCTAGTGATCCCATCTCATTCCCCACCTAGAAACTTGAAAGTTCTGTGTTGCTCACCTGACAGTCTTTGAGATCTTCTAGTGATCTCTTCTCCTCCTCATCATTGAGATTTATCCTAGCTTCTGGATCACAAACATGAACCACTTCCTCTTGTCTCTAAGGATTTCAACATACCTCATCCACCTTCTCAACAATTTTCGTTGTCCTCTGGCAAACAATCTCTGAATTGGCCATTTCACCTTCCTCCTGATACCCAACATGTTCTTGCATCCTGCTGCATCTTCAATGCAAGTTGTTCCAATCTCGCCCTCACCTCAGTGAGTTCTTTGTCCATTTCAGATTTTCCCTTCTGCTGGTGGTCCTTGCCTTGACCATTTCTATGGATTTCAGTAGCCATCCTCACCCTCCTACCTGCCCTCTTGGTAAGTCCGTTGTTGTCACTCTTTGAATGAGAGCACTTCCAGCATCTCCTACAGTCCACCCAGCTATACCATTTGTTGTTGCATCCTGCAACAATCTTTTTTCACATATCATCAACACTCTATCCTCCTTTAGCTCTTGATACCTCTTGATGGTATCAAACTTTCTCTTATTTACTCTACCTCCCTCTTCTTGAAATCTACAGAAAAAAAGTGGCTATGATACCAATTGATGTAGCCCCCCTCCCCTACGGGGTTTTGCGACCTCTCAGTCACTGGATCATTCCAAATTCTGAGTCAAAATGGCTTTTTGGGCTCCTGATAGAACCCCTTTAACTAATCCACAGGTCCTCTTCCCCTTTGGGTAGGTCCTACGAAGACCCACGACTAACTCTGGGCATTAGTGATATCATCTTTCATCTTTCAAGACTTCTCTATATGAGCTCTCCCGACTCCTTCTTCTTCGAAGTGTCAAAACCCAAAAATTGTCGAAAAAATCTTTGGCTCCTCCCTTAGGCCTTCTCCATGCGACTCATCCCTATGACCTAGGTCCACTCCTCCCCTTCATTTTGAAATCCTCGAACCCCAGAGACCTGATACCTCCAGGATCTACGGTCCAAATCCTCCAAACGATCAATGTCCAAGATTAAATCTCGACCCAAAATATGGATCTCTTGACACGCTTCCTCTTAGATGGACGGTCCCAATGTTTTCGGGACTTTGACGAGTCCTCTCTCCTCTGATTCCATGAGGGTTTAAACCCCTTGCACCTTCTCCTAGATCCAATGGCTATCGGTCCTCGGTGCTAGATCCGATGGTCCATATCTATTCTCCTATGATTTGAGACCTTGAGTGGTTTTGTTGTTATCTCCCATGCAACTCCATTTGATCCAACGACCTGTGCCTATTTGCACCCAAATCCGGTGGTTCAAATTTGTTCCCTACGCATTGAGACCTTGAATGATCCCACTATTATCCTCCGTGCAACTCTGGGTGATCTGATGGGATGCGGCTATTCGACACTTCCTCTTGAAGGCTCTCCACCGTCCGTTCCAACATCTTCTCCTTCACAATATGTCTGAGTGTCTGGACATAGATTTGGACGGTCCAGATTCTGCACTTCTTCCAATCCGAAAATAGTTGTTGCTACTCCTCCTGAGCTTTCACTTCTTTCCTTCCCTTGGAATATTTCCAACACTTGAAGGTCTCGGCCTTCGATGCGTCTCTTGTGATCCCAGTTCCTTTGGGTCTCATCTACGTTATGGAAACACTTCACCTCCTGAACTTTATCAACTCATAAACCTCGAAGGTTTCTTGATCTTCTGCTCCATTCTACTATTGCTCTATGTGCAAAAGCACTATTCCTCCTAAGCTTCACTCACTCTGAAACCTCGAAAAGGTTTCTCTACCTCTACACTCCTTGTAGGATTCTTGCACACAACTGTGTTATCCATCCTGAGCTTTGCCTATTCGAATATGTAATGAACTCAACCCTTGTATTTACCTTCAAAGGGGAATTTGATTCCCTCCTGGAAATCTTTCACTTAAGCACTTCTTGTTGAGCTACAAAGCATTCGACAGCTCTGCGAGTATCTTCCTTTGATACTCCTCTCCTCAAGATCGACAGAGAGTTCTCTTGGGTGCACTCATGCACTCGCTCGACGCCCTCCTGGCAGAGCTCTACAAAATTATCAAAAATTCTATAATTATCTTCTCCTCTGACACTCTCCTTTTCATAGAACTTGAAATAGATTTCTCCTTGTGCACTCCTTGCACTCACTTGATGCCCTCCTAGAAGACCTTCACAAAATTCACAGCGATTATGTCTTCTCTCTGTGCCCTCCTCTACACAGTCTTACCTCCAAGGTATTCAAAAACCTTAAGGCTTATCCCTTGAGTTAATCATTCAACTGGTGTGCCCTGTTGGCATTTCTTTGTCTGGATTTCGTAGAATCTAGATGTGCACTTTGGCATAGCCTTACAGGGTCCTCAACACTCTGTCATGCAACCTCTTGCATGAAGCCACAAAGAATCCAGACTAAAATCAAAGAAACTCAACAGATAATAAAATATGTCTATCCCTGCAAATGTAAACTAACATACATATACAACATATAATGAGCACATACATAACATTCATGAAATACACATAAACACATATTAACAAATATGTAGGAAAAACTACTTTGTATTATCTCAGAATATCTGTTTACAATGGGTATGAGCTTGGATTGCAACAAAGTCTCAGCTCTCCTCTCTTCCTCTCTTTTCTACATGCTAGCTAAATTCAATATCATAATATATTTTACCAAAAGAGGGCTCCTCGAGCTCTTCCCTCCATCTCACCTACTCTCATAAATTACATTGAAAATCTGAATCTAATCCAAATCGGATCTAGATTCCCATCAACCTGTTAGCCATTAAAGGTGACCCTATCTACTACATGCTCAAAGGCATCTGTGTGGCTCTTCGGCCTCACAACAGTTATTACAAATTTTAAAATGAGAGGGTTGGCGCCTCTCACCTCTATTGAATGCACGTTGAATGTTTTGCCTAGCTAGTGCATGGCTGGATTGGAGCGATGCTCCTGCATCACTATCCAAGATGTTAAACCATTAATATTTCATTACATACATACACAATAACAACTTTTTTTTAGCATAATTTCATTGATTTTCATTTACACAATTCTTCTACATTTTCTCAATGATAAATCTAGATAGCATTATGAAATAAGTAATATGTTAACTCTATGAATTATAACATAAAAAAAAAGTATATACAAAATATCAATAACCAAATACCACTGAAAAATACCTCCTCCTTAGCTTGTTGAAGCGCATCAGTTGTAATGTAGTCTTGGGCACTTCCAAGCATTCATTTCTCGGTTTCCCAGAGTGAAACAATGAAATCCTCCCTGCCGACTAGGAGCCTAGACGAATTCCTAGCTCCAAGAAACCTTTCAGTTTCTTGGCACTCTGTGCCCGTGACTCCAAGAACAACAAAGCACAAATAATTAAATAAAACTATCACAGGAATTATATCTTCCAAGAATTTCACAACCTCTCATCATGCTCAAACCTCTCCATTCCCCCTTTCCTCACCACTTCTCCTCCCTATTTATCAACTTCATTACACCCTTCCCCAAGTCTCCTCAACCACCCTAATTATTATCCATCAACCTCCCTTATCTAGACTTTAGGGAAAAGATTAAAATAAAACTAAAATATAAATGACTTTCATTAAGCAATAATAAATAAAATGAAAGTCTTTCTAGCTAATAAATGCAACTTGACAATTTTCCCCAAAATGTACATAACACCCAACCATGCTCATTCAATTCATCATACCCACCATCTATCAAAGTCAAGAAAGTATTTAATGCTTCTATATATTTTGTATGCAATATAATTTACATATTCAATAAACATTCAATTAAATAGTTAATAATTTACTTTAATAATTAATACATTAATTAATTGTACTAGTGTACCTAGGTAGGGTATGTGTGCGTAGCTAGTGGACACATATCTCATGTATGTACTAACAATAAACAATCATTGCCTCTAGTGCATAGTTCCTATATGATCACCAAGACATTTAGGACAACAGATCAAGTAATGAATCATTTAATAATCTTAACGAACAAAATTGCACCAATTCATGAATAAATCATTATGACACTTAAAATATCAATAGGAAATCAAAGAGGGTTTTAAACATGGTAGGAACCAAGTGAGTAAACAATAGTGACATCTCTAATCCCCAATTAGTATTCTCAACTAACATAGAAGCAACCTTCCTTCCTAACCTACTTCCATCTTCCATCCTATCGTTTCCTTTGTTGGACTAAGCTGGAGTATCAACTACATTGACCTAACTCTAGATAGAACCTGTAAGGGGAAGTGTCATACATCTCGACCAAGCTTCCCCAACAGGCAACTAGCAGTCGCTATCACATGTCTAGGGGAGTGTGACTTCATTCAACCCTCCCACAACTCTAGGTTTCGGAGGATAAACGATGTTCAATACCTCCACCCCTCCTTATAGAACTAGGGTCCACACCCTACATCAAGCCCCATTGTGCAACTACTATTCTTAGATTCACATCATCAAATAACCACTCTTGGCAACTTGTGCGTCCTATCAAAACCACACTTACTACAGATCGTAGCAATATATGAAACCATAAATTAAATCATAACTACAACTTATAGCATACACTATATTTTGGATGTCTACGACATCCAAATTACGTCAAAACTACAATAATTTGGTCATTACATAACTTGTCAACTTGCAGCTTAGTTCACCAATACTCATATCCATGTATATACATCATAATTTCATATAAGAATCCATATCTTTATTGACATTCAATTAAGAATGTATCTTTATTTTTATCATGCCTTGCATATCTTACACATTCACAACATAACTTAAAATGGTATCCATGTACCAAAATTCCACATTTAAATTTACATGTTTAACTAAATCACATAATCATCATCATCACAAACATATAACAATAAAATATAATATTGTGCAATTCACAAATAAGTCTAGATGTACACCTCTCACATGTCTATATCAATTTCATTGAGTCCATATAGTTGTTAAGAAATGAATTACTAAGATGAGAAAAATCAAAGTTCTAAGTACGTAAAGCCAAAATATGGGGCGTTACAGAACACTTTTTGAACAATTCTGAACAAAAATGAACAATTTGGGGAAGTGAAAACAATTACTGAAGCAAAAAAATCAACGAAATTCAAAGTCATTTCTTGAATATATTCACAATTTTTTTGTACTTATTTGTTTCATTCTAATGAATAAAATTGATACTAGCCATGTATCCAGCAATAGCAATGAAGCAACAACAACAAGTCGCCATGTCCATAATTTCTTGCACCAATAGAAACTACATATATACTTTTAATTTCACCAAATATACTAATCTTACACAATTTTGCTCTTGCGAGCATGTTTTCCATTTGTTGACAACAAAATCAAGAAAAATATGAACAAAAGTTATTTTCATTGCAAATTATCATACCCTCAACCCAAAGTATCTCAAAGAATACATTTTGGGCATGTCAAGAGGAAGTTGAGTGCGAAGCATCAAAAGATGAATTGTGTGAGAAGGATTTCTTCACAAAAGAAGTCATGCCTGAGGCCATGGAAGACACAGAGTGCACAAGGGAAACGAAAATGGTGGCCTTCACCTTCCCTCTTCGCAAGATGGGCTTTCAGCGACCATGGGAACCCTCACCACATTTTTCGCCAACGACCATTTTTGCGTTAGATCATCAAGGGGAAAACCAAACTCTGATGATGTTTATATGATTATTGATTGAAGGAAACATTTCTGGTATTTATAGAGAGAGGATGAAATCCACAAGTACCATATGAAACACTTGTTATATATCACATTGAAAACAATCACAAAGTGGGAGGATGCTTTGAGTCCTCTAACCAAACCAGAGAGTAGGATGCTCCAACCAGAGAGTAGAAATTTATCTAAATATAATGGAGGATTCTCCCACCAGAGAGTAAAAATTTACAGACAAACCAAGTGCTTTTCTAAAGGATAGAGAACCGAACCAACACATTTACATGTAGGTGGCAGAGTTTGCATGCTTGTGTAGGTGGCCGAGTTTTCATCTACGTGTGGAAGAGTTGTCATGTACGTGTACGTGGAAGTTTAGAAAATGCACTATGAGATATGGTTTATGCATGGAACAAACATTTAATGTCAATGAGTAATGCTAGATTTATTTCTAGTATTACTTCACTTGGTAAAAATTAATACTTAAATATGTGCTTTAAAGTAAGGAATCCATGGACAATGCAGGGTTGTGCCTTGGGAAGAGGCCAAATAAGGCCTCAAACTTCAAACCTACATTGAGAAATAAAATGAGAGTGTGAAAAATGTATAAATTCACCAAAACTTAGCTTTAAAACTATCAAAGTTCATAGGTTTCCATGCCAAACTAATAGCATTAGAAAAAAACGATTACAATAGTCCCTACCATCCCGAAGGGTAGGGACTAATAAGACAATCATTAAAATAGAACTGAGAGTCTCTGAATAAATGGAGAAACTCAACTAGCTTGATAAAAATATTTAACTCACAACTCTTTAATATTTTTTTAATTTATAAATTTTTCTAATATGATATATAGAAAAATTTAATTCCTAATACAATTATGTTGCTAAATTTATTTACATCAATAAAAATAAATTAAAATCAATATTATTCAATTAAAAAAAATAAGCAATCACTTAAATAAAGTTAAGAATAAGTTAATAAAGGGATAAATTCAATTTTCCATCTAATTGATGAAATTCTAATTATAAAATTTTTATTTATTTTAAAATAACTAAATAAATAAATTTCAAAAAAAATAATAAATCAAAACTTCAACTTACCTGAACTAAAAAAAATTTTAAAATTATTATTGATTTTTTTAATTAATTTATTAATAATGTCCAAATAAGATATATATATA
>JASDQU010240913.1:39710-49745 GCA_032191745.1 Picea mariana
TTGAAAAAATCCTCATTGAAGCTTAAATAATAAACTCCTTGAAAAATATGAACTTTATCCTGAAGCGTAAATAATAAATCCAACATATTTTAAAGTTGATTAAAGTAGATGACAATGGTGTCTTCCCTATTTAACAACTGACCCAACCTAATCAACTTTCGTCTCTAATGCCTTTTGATCCAAGTGGATATTGGTGGACACCCACCTATTCCAACTGGCTCCTCTTCACAGTTTTTAGTTCAACACAGTCTTTTGTAATTCTTTGTAATTGTGGGTTATACACTTTCGGGGTTGTCTGAATCCCTACACAACTCCTAGGCGGATATTTGTTGTTTCCCACCTAATCCAATTGGATTATTTTGGATGTTTTCATGTTAATATATCTTTATGTACTTCCAGGGTCATTTTAGGGCCCTAAACTGTGGTTTTTTTTTCTTTCCACAATCAAATCATAGATGGAGTCATACTTTAATGGAATGATGTGTAGTTCTCTAAAATACCTTTCCAACGCGCTATGACATGTCTAAAACGGAAGTCGTATGCAAAACTGATGACCCCGGGAAGTTGAGGTACCAACTTTCCATCAGAGCCAACATAAATTTTGGTGTTTCACCTCCTAGGGTTAGGTTTTTGGATTTATAGGGTTTTGGAATTCATGAGTAATGTTAAAAAGGAATTTGGAGCCTCATTTTAATCATTCTACTAAGATGGATGCACATAGCATGGACATTTATTCTCATACATAGCTACAACGATTCAAGAAAGTTGTTTTCAGTTTTGCAGTTTTACACTTTAGCCTATTTTATTTATTCAATAGAAGTTATTGTTCACTAGATATATGTTCTTTCTATCCATATCTATGTGTTATTATATTCAGTCTATTATTCATTTCGTTTTTCTCATAAATATGGATCAGTGGTATCAGAGTAGTTTTCTCTTCATTTATTTTTCTTTGTGCATGTCCCTGACAAGATCTAGGTACAAGAAGTTAGGACTCGAACCAGTCGAGCCTTTGAAATATCAGCCATGTCGAGCCCGACAACAACCTACGGGGGATGGAAATAAAGATGGTGGAGTAGGATATCATTTTAAAATCTTTCTCGAGGAATCTCTTGCATGAAAAAGGTACGAAATGATGGACAACTTTGTACAATCCTTCGGTGGCTACCCCCAAGAGACACATAATCATAAAACGACCATGAAACCCCTTCAATGTACAGGTAAATTTTGATATTACATTATTTGAAGGACTGATAGATGCAATTGTTGTAGATAAATGGTTGAATCTGCATGAAGGGTATTTTTCGGTCCACAATTTTTCCGATAGAGAAAATATTACTTTTTCAATCCTCGAGGTCGTCCCCCATGTTAAGGTTTGGTGGAATACTTACTCTGGGTAAAGGGCCACAAAGGAATATGAAATATTTATAGTCTCCCCCATGTGGGATTATTTTATGGATGACATCAAAGAACAATACTACCATCTTGGAAGCTACAAGGACCAGTACACAAGATGGATCACCCTTTGTTAGGAAAGGGACCAAACAGTACCAAATTTCAGCAATATTTTCCATACCCTGCGCACCCAATTTGGTATCAAAGACTCTAAAAGACATATGGTTCTCAAATAATGTGACTGTCATCATAGACACATTCAAATAGAAATGGAGTTTCTATACATTGCATAATTGGGTATGTCTTATAGATATGTTGTCAAGATCGAGCAGAAATTTAATCAGAAGATGTGAGAGTTTGGATCTTCATACTCTTCACAGTCAAATTAGGGAAAAGGTGGCCCCAACCAACAAAACAAGGGACAAGGAAAATATGGCCACTCTCAGGACAACCAGTCCAAGCCAAAACACAATAAGGGTAATAATAAGTCGAAGAATGACACACGAAAATGTTGTGAATACAATAAAATCCCTTGGCACAACACCAAAGAATATCGCTCCAAGAAGTCACTAGTGGCCGAGGTGAAATATTATGAGTCAGAGGATTATTCTAACTTTGAATCAAATCTAGAAGGAGGGAAGCAAATTACCGATGTTGAACTGAGTGCCACTGTCGCTACCACCAAAGTCCATCCAAGTGAACTAGAAGAACCAAAGGAAGGGGAACACACATCTTTCACTCAGAGATGTGGGTAAAGGGGGATCTGCTTCATTTCATTGTCAATAGCCACAGTCAAAATAATCTAATATTAACATAGGTCTTCAAGCAACTGGACATGCTGATGATAGTGCACCCACAACCCTACACCATCATCCAACTTCACCAAGGAAGAGATCTCCACATCAACCAACATTATCATCTTCCCTATGACATCAAGCCCTTCAAAGACGAGGTACTGTGTGATATTTCTCCCCTTGAAGTTTGTGATGATATTTTAGGACAAGCATATTTGTGGAAGTGACATGGTGTGTATGAGTCTATACCCCACGGTATTATTATTACTTTGGGCAAACAATTGTATAGGATACCATAAGTAGTACTACCTACCACTATTTATTTAATCTTTGCTAAGCAATGCAGTGAGGTCAATTCACAGACTAGGAATTTTGTCTTCTTTGTGAATCCTACTCATAGTAAGAAGAAGGTTGACGCCACATCCTTTGCCTCTACATAGAGCCTCTCTTTGCAATAGAATCAAGTGGATGAGATCATAGAAGAGTACGAAGACATCTTCTCCTCACCCACTGGGGTATCAACGCACTTCCAATTTAAGCATCCAATTGATATAACCCCCAATGCACCTCTACCTAATGGACCAACCTATCATCGCTCGCTGATGGAAAATAGTAAAATCAAGAATGATTTCCAAAAGGGGAACATCCGACCTAGCTCCTCCCCTTACAGAAGCACGATTGTACTAATGTAGAAGAAAGACAGGACCTAGTGGCTCTGCATTTATTACAGATAATTAAACACAATCACCGTTAGGAATTGGTACCCAATTTCTTGAATTGATGACCTTCTTAACCAACTCAAGGGGGAAACTTTCTTCAATAAGATTGACCTAAAGTGTGGCTACCACCAGGTTCCCATCAAGACAAGTAATGTATGGAAGAAAGACAACTTTCAAATCTAAATAAGGTCTCTTCGAATGGATGGTCATGCCCTTTGGCTTAACAAATGCAACAACCACTTTAATGAGTTTGATGGATGATGTATTGAGACCCTTCACCAACTCTTTTTTGGTGGTATATTTGGATGACATCCTCATCTTAAGAAGAAGTTGGGAGGAGCACATGTAGCATATTCAATAGGTTTTGAGCACTCTGCAGCAACAAAAGTTGTATTCCAACTTGGTAAAATACTCATTTGCATGAACAAGGTCCAATACTTGGGATACAATGCTTATGAGAATGGGGTACATGTGGATGCAACTAAGATCCAATTCATCCATGACTATCCATCCCTGACCACACTAACCGAGCTTCGAAGCTTCTTGGGACTTGCCAACTTCTATCAACAGTTCGTATTGAGATTCTCTCATATTGTATGGGCCCTCATCCAAGTGGCCAAGGGTAGTGGAAGGGAAAATTTCATGTGGGGGAAGGCACAAAAATGAGAATTTGATGATCTGAAACATTGCTTGTGCTCAACTCCAGTACTCTCCTTACCCGATCTGCAACAACCATTAAAGATTGAGACAGATGCTTCTGACTATGTTGTGGGTGCAGTTCTCACATAGCATGGTCATCCCATATCATACCTTAGTGAGACACTCTCAGATATCATCTGGACATACCCCACCTATGACAAGGAAATGTATTCCATTGTATAAGCTTATTATCAATGGAAAAATTACATTCTGGGAAAGGATACAATTATCCACACTCATCACAAGCCTATGCAATTCATACAGACACAAGGGAAGTTGCAGAACCACCTACCTACAACAGTTCCATCTCAACATCATGTATAAGGCAGGGAGAAACAATTGTGTCCTTGACTGCCTCAGTCGACCTACCATGACTGCACTCACCAATGTGCTCCAGTCCCGTGGGCATGAGGCATCTGAGTGTCCCAAAATTTATTAACAATATATAGGATTCACCACCACCTATCATATCTTTGGTATAGGCATGAATGTCACCGATTTTCATATTCATGACATACTTTTATGCCATTTGGGCCATCTCTATGTTCTTGTAAGAGAGCGTGCAAATATGATTTGGGGGGCTCACTATAGTTAGATGGAATGACATTTTGGCATGGAGAAAATTTTGGTCGTTCTACAGAAATATTTTTATTGGCCAAAACTTCAACATGACGTGAGAAATTATATCATATCTTGCACTTCCTATGCCATTTCCAAGCCATCCACCAAGAAGAAAGGATTATACAACCTTCTTCCTACTCTTGGGAGGCATTGGGAATCCATATCGATAGATTACATGTCTAGCCTTTCGTCCTCCAAGCAAAGCAATGATTGCATATTTGTGATGGTTGATCAATTTTTGAAGAGGGCCATTCTCACAGCCTATAAGAAGAGCATCACAATGACATATACTTCTAATATTTTCTTCAAACGAGTGTGGGTCCATTTTGGGATACCACATACCATCATATTTGAACAAGACAATGGGTTCCGTAGGAAATTTTGGTCGAGTCTCTAGTCATTGTTGGACACCAAGGTCACTAAATCCAGTGCCTCGCACCCTCAAACCGATGGCCAAGCATAGATCATTAATCAAATGATTTTTCATATCTTCTACATGTATAACTCTAAGAACTCATGTACATGATATGAGAGTCTTCCCTATGTTCATCACAACTACAACATGGCTCTCCACAACTCCACTGGCCATATCCCCTTTCAGGTGAGGCTGGGATTCCAACCCTTGGGTCTCACCGATGTTTCACTACCTCTTACAACAAAACAGACATATTATTCCCATCTTAATTCTAAGGTTGAAAAAGAAACCAAATTCATTGAGAAAATTCATCACATCCACCAACAGGTCCATGAGATTGTTGTAGGAAAATCTCCCTATGGACAGGTAGATTGCCTCAAAGAGCTAGACCCTAAACTCTAAGACAAAAATTTCTTAACATGGACACTGAATTCCTTTCAAATCTATACAAACTAATGAATGAGGAGGAAGGAGAATGTAAGTACCTCTTTATCGATGTTTGTCCCTGCATGCTCCGAGTTGAGCTCCAATCTTCCACTCCTTGATGAGCCCTGTAGAAAAAAAAAAGTATGACCACTTCTTACTCTATTGATATTAGCTTGAAAAAAGATCTATCTATGAACAATAAGTTCATGTAAGATTAGACACAAACCAGAAAGAAACAGGCCAAGCGTGTCATATTAATGATAATAACGACAACAATACTTACAATCGTAGATGCGAATGCGACAGCTTCGTCAAGTCCCCTTTGTCTAACCCTTGCTCGAAACATCCACGACCTGGATGATAGTAGCTTCACTGATCACTCTCCTTCAGTTCACTGTGTGTTTCCTATGAGATCATAGGTTTCATGCTAGAAATTATTCCCCCCTTTTCACCATCATAGAGCCTGTTTATATAGATTAAGAGAGGCTTAACCTCTTGAGGTATCTTTAGGGTAGGTTGAGGAATTCCCTCTTTAGATCAGGGATCTTCTGATTGAACCAAGAATTCAAATGCAACTGCCTTCCAAAATTGAAATATCCTTCCCTTATTCTCCTCAATGGGCCAACCACTGCCCAGATTAGATAGAACTCCCTCAAAAGGGGCCTCAGGGTGCTATAGCGCTCCCTAGGAGGCTTGAGGGGAGCGCCAGTGCTCCAAGGATGGATAACGCTCCTTTAGAGGGGAAGTTTTTCGTTATAATACTACCTAAGACCTTATAGAGGAGCGCCAACACTCCTAAGGCTGATGTAGAGGAGTGCTCACCTTCAAAACCCTAGTTTAAGAGCTCCTTTCAGGTGATAAGAGTTCCTTGACTTCAGTCAATCATTCTCCCTCCTCCAAATCAAGTGTCTGAGGTATTCTAAATTTCTCCTTGGTGTCGTCATCATGGAAGTATTCTTTGTTTGATGTTTGTGACACTTGTGAATGACATGTGACACTAGCGACAGTTGAGAGGAACATGCGACACATACGACACTTATCGAAGTGAACAATATTGAGGTGTAATAGATTTCACCCCAAAGTATGAAGTTAGAAGATACGAACTGATAACTAAAATTCTTTGTAGATGTTCAAGCAAGGGTATAGACTTAGATAACCTGATGGAAGTTGCACACAAACATCCAACAAATATCATGACATATTTCAAAACCCAAGGCAGGCATACCTATGCTTGGGTGATCAATACTTGCAAGATATGGCCGCCATAAAATACACTGCAGATCCATAATTATATTGATGAAAAGGTATAGCCATCGGGGATACAATGTGGATCTATACTCTGATGACCTAGAATGATCATAGCCACGAAGAATACATAGTGGATCTATGAGATGACAAGACATAGCCACGTTCAATACAAAGTGGATCTATGTAATAGTGTATGCATCATTCGTCCAAAAAAAACTCCTTTGCAACCCGGGCAAAGTATATATCAAAGTGATCACTCAACCCAGAGTCTTCTTACCGATCCCGATGTGGTACGAATCTAACCATGTGAATAGATGTCCTGATGTCGAACATGGCAGAAACCACTTGATTACCGGTCAATGGTGTGAACCGTTAACAAGTGCAAAGGAGATCACCATCAATGTCAATGATTCCCAAGGTACCCTAGTATATTCCAACGAATGTGAATGGGTGAACTGGAGTCGAACATCCATGAAATCATTCGATCAGAGGTCAATGATGTAAACCTATTTTCAAATGTGAGGAGGCCTTCCATTGAGGCATGCAGGTCCCAAAGTACTACATGGTTTCTAAGCCTAATTCTTGGATAATGTGCTGAGGTCGACGGGAATAAGCTCGTCGAAGGAGGGCCTTGATGTATCCCCCATCAATGACATGAAACAGACATAGAGATGTAATTGGTGGATCAAATGAACATGGAATGACATGGGTTTTGAGGCAAAATAATTGGGATGGCTGACTCTAGAGGCAGATACTTCCCTTGAACACTCAGGCACAACAGCAAAACATGACATGGACCAAAACTTAAAGATGCAGTGGATGTTGTGACTTACGTCGGGTGACCCAAAGGAGTGAAAGAAACTCAAAGTATTTTCTCGATGCAGAGGTTCAACGGGTTATAATGCGTGCATATGACAAAGTGTTGTGTTCAAGGGTGACTCTAAGAATCACTTGATAATGTTCTCAAGAGACTGTTTGGCTTGCTTCTTTCAATTTTTCCCCCATCTAGATAGACGAGTACCTCCTTTTTATTTAATGAGATCGAGGAGGATAACACATGCTCGATATAACTCACCTTCGGTAAGTTCCTCTTCCTTTGTTTAATGAACTGGAAGAAATAAGGGTTCGATCCCGTATGGGTCTGTCGATGTGTGCTTTAGCGAGTCCAAAGATAGAAAACTCGAAGGTTTTTCAGGATTATAGAGTTTGGAAAAACACTTAATAGAGAACTCTCTTAGTTCATTTTTTGTACAGTAGTCTGACGAGACCGAAAAAGAGATAAACTATCACTCGAAAGATGCCCTTTCGAACCTTTTAATGAGTGTGAAAGGAAGCAAGGTCACTCGACAATATTTTCATATTTAGAGAGTCTGAAAAGGGTTTAAAGATGACTCCAAGGGGGTTCCTTTTTCGTGTGTCCATGCGGGTATGAAAAAGAGATAAAATTCTACCCAGCGCGTTCTCATATTTTCGAGCTTGAGAACGAACCAAGACTATGCTCATAATTGCGACAAGGTAAATAACTCATCAGAACTGCCAGGAAACCTGCGATGTCAAAACTAAAAAATAGGGTTTTACTGAAGCCATTATATTATTAGAGAAACCCATAAATGACTATACCTTATATAAAATGGAAATTTATAAATAGTAATACAATCAAAATTCCATTTACCATTTAATTTTGCGCAAGGATTTTGTAGTAGTGGAGATTCTCGTTTTGAAGGTGGATCTTGTTTCACTTGATACTGGAGCTACAGTTGACCGTTTCTCTTGCCTTTTGGACTAGGTAGATCTTCATCTCTCCTTCTTTCAATTACATGGTTTAATATTCATTTTCATAGCATCATTTAATTTAAAAAATGAAGCCCTAAGTCGTCCCAAAAAGATCAAATCGACCTCTTTTAAAAGTGATGGGAAAAGGGGATTCTTTTTGCAAAAACATTTTAGAAGGGGATAGCCATGATGCCAACGTCTTAATATCTAAGTGGATGGGTCATTTTTGTCAAAGAACACATGAGAAATTCTCACATATGCCCACGCAGCCATAAGGGAAAATTGTTTTCATTTAAAAATGTTCTATCATTGTGTGATGGACGTTGAATGGCTAAGAGAGGGTGTGATGATTATAAAAGAGGGTGTGGTCTCTTTAAAGAATGTGGGCATTAGGTTTCATGTTTTTAATCTGCTTTAAGAAATTGCTGAAATTGCCAAAATATTGCAATAATGAAATTTTTATTTTTTTTGTTTTGTAGGTGACTTCATCGACCATGATTGAGTGGAAAGAATGAGAGCATGAGATTGATGACTTGGCTGCCTTGTGGAGTCCTCGCACACAGGCCACATTGCGAGCTTGTGTCTTACTAAAATTATTCAAATTGTGAAAAATGAAGAAGGAGATTTTGTTGCTTGAGCATATGATCGACCTATGGGATGTTGCGGACCAAGGATTCCGGATTGGCACACAGATTCTAACCATCGAGTTGGAAGACATGTATTTCTTGACCAGCCTCTTGAAAAGAGGGGTTCCCGTATCTTTTTCCGTGCAAAGGGCGCTACCTGAACAAGTGGGCATGTATCTGGCACGTCACTACGTTCCAGGAGCAAGACTAGTAGGGGATAGAATCCCTATCAAGGATATCCGAGAGCTACCCCTCTTGTGCATTTTGTTTTCCATCACAAGCATGATGGGTAGTACTAGCGCACATCTGGTGTCAAGATCACAGGTGGCTTATGGTGTACAGTGCTTGGAACCAACACTGTTCAACTGGAGTGCACGGTTCCTTCGGAATGTGAAGGAACAGGTTTCACAGTGCAGGATGGGACATAAATAGTTCGGTTATGGCTCTTTTCTGGTCTCATTTTTTCTAGAGCACATCCCCTGGATGCAGCCTCAGATAGCACTGGCGGTGCGACCAGTGGATGAAACAAGGATGGAGAGGTGGACTAGTCTATCTCCGAGGCTAGTAGCGGAGTCAGAGTTCCGTTTCACTGGCGATTTCTTTTCTTGGCTGAGACAGTAGTACCTCTAGATAGAAGACTTTCTGTATGTTGAGGTGGATTTCCGTGGGAGCATGGATTTGATTCTACCCACGGGGGAGGATTGGGATGCGTAAGGTAAGAGACTGAGCAACACCTTGTCTAGTTTTTGTTTTTTAAGTTTTTGATGTATATATATTTTTTTGGGTATATAGAAGAGTTTAAAAGATGTATTGTTTTCAACATGCAGAAAAGGGAGCAGTGTGCCCGACCGATATACTGATGCCAGGACGTCGTGGGGGTGCTCCAGTTGTAGCAGATCCAGGAGTACCCGTGACAGGTCTCCGGGAGGTTGAAAGAAACCTCCAAGGCCTCACTATGGGCATTCCTGCTCTATGGAGGGGAGAAGTGCCTTTACATACAGAGGCACACTATGGGAGTGTCAGAGAATGTCAATTCTCTATTGAGACGCGTAGTGCGTGTAGTGATATGTTACTCACAGCACAATGTAGTGCAGGGAGATTAGAGTCTCTCTAGTGATCGTATTTTTGTATGCCTTGTCAGGCGATGTTGTATGGGTTTTAAAGACCCAACATTTTTCTCTTCTACACACTTTTTGATGTAATCAAAACATTTCAGTCACGCCATATATATAGATATATATATATATATATACAGTTTCAAGTTTTTACAGTGCCAAATGATTTGTGCATGATGATGTCTGTGATGTATTTTAATTTAC
>JASDQU010240913.1:56386-67261 GCA_032191745.1 Picea mariana
GGTGCTAAAACTTTTGAAATGCCTTCTAATATGCAAAATCAATCATGAAGATGTCTCTTTATTGTTTGTATATGAATAATGATTAATTCAAAACAATGCTCGTCTTGCTAATTATCTTTTTGGATCAATGAAAATCATATCTGCACAAGCAGGAATCGTACAAACAACACACCCTCTCGTTGCAATCAAAACAAGAAGCGAAAGAAAAGAAAAAGTCAAAGAAAAATCAAGAACTTCACACCAAAATAAATGTCTAAGAACAATGATCTTAACTAAAACCAAATAAGAAGATTTGTAGGCCTCTGATGTCCTTCACCAAAGTTTCTCACTCGGTCAAAAAGGAGAGAAAGACAATGCATTAGTTTCAAACTCCAAACAACATAAAAACTCAAAAACAATAGTGAAGACGGCTACAAGATCTCAACAATAAGGTGTTTGTTCTTCAAAAAAGGAATATGTCAAAGTTGAAAAGGATGAAGCATTGACTCACAGGGAGACTCAGCAAGTGGAGGCCAAAGTTAAAACCCTGAAAAGAGCAATTATGGAAATTTTTTTGGCCAAAAGAGGGCTGGCGCTCTGTTGTAAAGGACAAGGAGCATTATAGCACTCTGTGTAAGGCACTCAGGGAGCGCTGGCACTTTTTTAACATAGGCATAGGGGCGCCAGGTTCAAAAAGCTCCAAAAAGTGTCAAAAAATCCAAAAATTGCAGTTTAGTCTCGACAATCAAGATGAGTGCAATGGGGTAGGGAGTCAATCAGTTCATGAAATCAATCAAAAGGGAGTGAACCAGGTCTGAGAACAATCAAGGTGTGAGACAAGGTCTATGAGGAGAAATCAAAGAAAAAAATTTTGATTTGAGGACTCCCCAGCGGAGTCGCCAGTTTCTATTGTAGGAAAATCTCCTTGCGGACAGGTAGATTTCCTCAAAGAGCTAGACCCTGAACTCTAAGACAGAAAGTGCTTAGCATGGACACTGACTTCCTTTCAAATCTATACAAACTAATGCATGAGGAGGAAGGAGAACATAAGTACCTCTTTATCGACATTTGTCCCTGCAGGCTCCGAGTTGAGCTCCAATATTCCGCTCCTCGATGAGCCCTGTAGACATACAAAGTATGACCACTTCCTATTCTATTGATATTAGCTTGAAAATAGATCTATTTATCAACGATAAGTTTATGTAATATCACACACAAACTAGAAATAAATAGGCCAAACGTGTCATATTAATGAGAACAATGACAACAATACTTACAATCGTAGATGCAAATGCAATATCTTTGTCAAGTCCCCTTTGTATAACCCTTGATCGAAAGATCCACGAACTGGATGATAGCAGCTTCACTGATCACTCTCCTTCAGTTCACTGTGTGTTTCCTATAAGATCATAGGTTTCATGCTAGCAATTCTTCCCCCCTTTTCACGATCATAGAGCCTGTTTATATAGATTAAGAGAGGCTTAACCTCTTAAGGTATCTTTAGGGTAGGTTGAGGAATTCCCTCCTTAGATCAGGGATCTTCTGATTGAACCAAGAATTCGAATGCAACTGCCTTCCAAACTTGAAAGATCCTTCCCTTATTCTCCTCAACGGGCCTACCACTGCACAGATTAGACAACGCTCCCTCAAAAGGGGCATGAGGGCACTATAGCGCTCCCTAGGAGGCTTGAGGGGAGCACCAACGCTCCATGGATGGATAGCGCTCCTTCAGAGGGGTAGTTTGTCGTTATAACACTCCCTAAGACCTTATGGGGGAGCGTCAGCGCTCCTAAGGCTGATGTAGAGGAGCGCTCACCTTCAAAACCCTAGTTTAAGAGCTCCTTTCAGGTGATAAGAGTTCCTTGACTTCAGTTAATCATTCTCCCTCCTCCAAATCAAGTGTCTGAGGTATTCTAAATGTCTCCTTGGTGTTGTCATCATGGCAGTATGCTTTGTTTGATGTTTGCAACACTTGTGAATAACATGCGACACTTGCGACAGTTGAGAGGAACATGCGACACTTACGACACTTATCGGAGTGAGCAATATTGAGGTGTAACAGAGATTTTGCAGAAATTCAATGCTAGGTACAAGCAACGTCATGATCAACACGAGGTACTGCACATGTTTCATGTGGGAGACAAATTTTGATTACATTTTCAGAAAGAGTTCCTTACAGAGCCCCATCTGAAGCTCTGCCCAATTCGTTATGGGCCATACACTATCACCAAGGCTGTGGGTAGAAATGATTTTGAGAACAACACAAAATGCTTCCTTGGCTTGCACCTAGTGATCAATGTAGACCTCATTCCACCATATTTTCCACCATTATTGGAAACATCAGAGATCACAGAACAACTGACGCCAACAGATCTCAACCCTGATTGCATGGAATAGGAATCCACTGATCAGATAGTGGACACACAGGTGAAGGTCATTTGCCAACAGAGGATCTAGCTTTATCCAGTTGTTAAGGTAGGGCAACTCCTACACCAAGGAAAGTGGCTCACGATGGGCCAATTTAGCAGAAGTTTCCTCACTTGATGGAGACACTCAATGTAATGGATACCATTACTTTCTAAGGGGGAAGGACTAATCTGGGTGGATATTGGTGGCCACCCACCTATTCCAACTAGCTCATCTTGACAGTTTTTAGTGCAACACATTCTTCTGTAATTCTTTGTCATTGTGGGTTCTACACTTCTTGGGTTGTCTTAAGCCCTACACAACTCCTAGGTAGTTATTGGTGTCCACCCACCTAATCCAATTGCTTGTTTTGGTTTTTTTCATGTCAGTACATATTTTTGTTCTTTTGGGGTCGTTTTAGGGCCCTAAACAATGTTTTTTTGGCTTTCCACAGTCAAAGTATATACGGAGTTGAATTTTGATGGCATAATATGTATTTCTCGAAAACACCTTTCCAACAAGCTATCACGTGCCTAAAACGAAGGTCGTATGTAAAGTTTACGACCCCACAAAGTTGAGGTACCAACTTACCATCGGACCCACATAACTTTTCGCATTTCACCTCCTAGGTTATGTTTTCAGATGTCCAGGGTTTTGGCATTCATGAGTAATGTTAAAAAGGCCTTTGGAGCCTCATTGTAATCTTTCTTCTCATACGGATTCACATAGCAGCTGCATCTCTTCTCATAGATAGCTACCACCATTTTAGTAAGTAGTTTTTCAGTTTTGCAGTTTTACATTTTCAACCATTTATTCAATAGAAGTTATTGTTCACTAGGTATCTTTTATTTTTATCCATATCTCTATGTTATTGTATTCAGTCTGTTATTCATTTCATTTTGCTCATAAATATAGATCACCTTTGCTAGCGATGCATCCACTCCACCTTCAAGAATCTATTTGTAATTGAAAAGGATATCAACACATGCTCCTAAGGCGTAAATTATTCCCCTTATCCTATATATCTCTAAATTTTACAATTTATTTATTTATTTTTTTTTTTTTTGGGATAAAAACAATAAATTTGTGTGAGTTTATTAATACATTTGTCTTGAGTATATACGTGTACTTAATAACTAAAGATATTTAAACTTCGCCTCATTGGAACCTTTTGGATGTGGGAGCTTCGAGTTAACTTTCATTTGGTGGTATGTAATATGTGAATTGTTCACGATAGCGTAACAATATGAAGGATACAAATAATTTGTTATAGGTAGAAATATCGTATTGGACAAATTTTGATCCACTGTAATTGTAGTTGTAACAATAATGTTTGTAATAATCATGGGTTTAAGCGGTCGTAATAAATCTTTTTGAAATAAGTCGTAATAATAATGAGTTTGAACAGCTATGATAGCAATAATAACGTTTGAAGGTTGCAATAATAATGAGAATTGGCGAGTGTAAGATGAGGATAAGAGTTTGTTTGCAATAAGTCGCGTTCAGAATGTAATTTCAAACAGTGCCATCCCCGAAGGTCCTGATCCACAATGAATCTCTCCCATTCCATATGGTAACGAAATTCAGAAGCCTTCAGCATAAGAGAGCATAAGAGAGACACCATTGGAAACATGATTGAAATTAACGAGGTCCCTAGATCAAATATTAAATGATGAACAAAGTCTACTAAATGATGTATACATTTCAATGTAAAGGAAAATTCTTAGGAAGAATTGTGATGTATGCTGGCTTACTTGTCAATATTTTAACATTTGTTTCAACGGAGTTAATCATGTAAATATAATTGGAAGATAATAAGAATATTGGAATAGTGGTTTTTTATAAATAAAAATAAATATCAAATTTGTACCTGAGCTAATATTTGATTTTTTTTAAAGATTAAATAATCACTCACTTATTTCGTAAAATACCATAGATATTTTCATGATGGAAAAAGACAAACAAAATTAGGGTTGAAAAGCAGTACAATGCCATATATTCTCATAAAAAAGCACTCATTTAATAAAATAATTTAAACATTAGAAAAAGTTAATAGTGACAGATTGAAACACTAAATTATTGCGTCAATGCTTAGTATTCATATAGCTTACTCATGTTCAATGTTAATCTTGTCTTGCTCAACAAAATACTATCAAAGTGTATGCATTTAGCTTATATTTTCATAGGACATCATACTTAAATAATAAACATATATCTATGCTCCTCATTAACATTTCTCAACCTATTGTAGTAATATTTTTTGGCTATATATTAAAAACAACGTTGAATCTAAAACTCATAATGCGTTTATCACTTCACAACTTTGATAGATATATTTAACTAGCACAGTTGCTAACTCGCGGATGGTGAACATCGAAAGGCGGCTTACGGTTGTGTGAAAATCTGTGCGAATATCTGAAAAGCCTTAATATCTATGTGAATATTTTAATATTTTTTAATCAGGTAGACTTGACAATAAGTTAGTGAACACAGTAATTTTTAAATACGATTAGGTAAATATAAAAAAGTAAACATATAAACGGATGTCTTTATAACAACTCGGAAGTTAATGGATGAAATTAGAGCCATTCATTTATTGTGATGACTAAGAATATTCTAGGCATATTTAATCTCGTCCATAAAAAATGTATTAAGAACTAAAAACCTATTAAATGTGCCCATTATCAATAGGTGTACACCTTTCTGCGTAATTATGAATCTATATATCTGACACAGACACTTAATACAGAAAATAAATTATCAAAATCGAGCCACATAGCCACTCCCTCGACTGCAGAGTTCCTCGCCAATACTGCAATTGTGTCAGAGCTAGAGTGTCCACCGACTACAGTGCAGCAGATCCACATAGATAAATAAACAAAGTATTAATTAACCAAACTTTATCAAATTCATAATAAAATATGTTGTAAAAGGCTTCCACGTCGAAAGTCTAAGAAAAATCATGTCAAACGTAATTTCATCATGCAAATCGTCAATGAAATGAGAAATGGCCAGCAAGTTGACAATGAGTTCTCTTACATGAAACTCAACGAGGGACTCTGACTTACCACCTTATGCATTTGGCTTATACTCAGTCTATCGAAGTGTTTTCTTGACGTCCATCAATGAATCGATTCCCATTTATTATCATGCATTGCATAGATAAGAGGGAGGCATAAGATTGCATTGAATGAACTTAGGACATTCATATCTCCATCATTTGAAGGCATTAATGCATTAAATAAAAAAAATTCTATTGCGCGGAAGAGTGAGGGGAATAGATGGTGCATCACAACGTCCGGTTCGAGTCTTGTTCGTGCCTCTCTGATAAGTTTGTCTTGCTGTGAAGAGAATGATAAGAAAATCTCAGGGAAACTGCAAAATCTATGTCATAATTCCAGAATGTCGTTTATAAAATCAAGAGTGCAAGGAATCGCTCGAGAGAGATAGCTCACAAGCATTCGAAGGAAATATTTACATCGACCTCTATGGGAAGAACGCCTTCACTAGTATAGTCCATTGTCAACTTACCCTTATCACCATCTCTTAAATATATTTTAAGAGATAGTAATGCACCAGAAGCTTGCCAGAGCCTTTGCAATAATTTCGACCGGATCCTGGATTTTCCTGTCACTCTTCATGTAGTACTGTAGGCGTTATGGATAAAACAAAAGTACATTGACATGAAACCCTAATCTGAGTTTATCATCGATTCCTGGAAGATAAAATGTTGGTAGGTAGTAATATGCTTAGGGGTAACGAGGAAGTATTGTGGTTCTATGACTGGGAAGTTGCACAGAGAATTACAGGAGTAGAAGGTGAAGGCACCGGTCGTGTACTCACACAACATCTGAAAACTGCTTGGGGTTTGCAAAAGGGATCTTGTTGACAACATGTTTTTTTAATAATTACAGAATAAAAATGGGATGATTTATTGCAAATCTGAACAAACCAAACTGCCTCTGCAAAAAATACACTTAGGACAAGAGTACTTCAAGTGGCAGCTCTTTGGATTCTAACAACGATACTATTACTAGCAGCAAATCAAGATTAACAAGGTGTCATGTTGTTCACAAAGATAATGATTTCAAACCTAGGTAAAATATCCTTATCTCCGCATTTTTTTAGAAATTAAAGGTTAGTCGCTCTTTTCTATGTCATAATCTTTAATTTCTCCATAATTCGGATTTCATCAAACATCCTTTCCATACAAGGATGTAATTAGAGCTTTCATATTTCCATGGTTGGAATAGTTTTCAGATTCATTCGAACTTTGTGTAGCTTAGATCCATTTGGTATAAGATCCTGCAAATTCTTGAGTCTTTTAGTGATACACTCCCTGCTATGTCGGAATGAGGGAAAATTTAAAGGACATAAATTGATCAGATAAGAGAGACATGCAAGACTAAGCAAATAAAGGAGTGTTAAATAGAATGTGAAGGTCATACTTTTTAACTAAATGTAAGTTATTTACAATTAGATCTAGATATAAACCCATAATATATCAAGTACTAAAGAGAGAACCTGAAGGCCATAAATGTAAGTTATTTACAATTAGATATAGATATAAACCCATAATATATCAAGTGCTATGAAGAGGTACGTTATTCCCCTTCCACCCCTGCAGATGTGAAACAACCTCAACATCCAGGTACACTTTGATTGCCATGAACTTTATTCGCATGAAATAGGTTTTGTATGTCTATGATTCCTTCAATAACAAATTTAGTTCAAATAGTGAAGAGTACTATGAGCCTTAGTCACCAATAGGCCAATTTATGATCTTTCAATCAAAATAAAATGAAATTAATTACAAAACAACGAGATTTTAGAATTGGAGCAATTGACTTGGGGAATTGAAACTTAGAGCAAAAAGAATTACGGACGAGATGGAGCATGGAGCCATGATAGTGGAGAAGGGACCCTCGAATGCAATGAAACAATGCCAAGGAACTAAAGTGTGTGTTTATAACCAATCTCAAAATAAACTAATGAAATAATTTATTTAATTTCTTTTAGGAAATTAATTTATAACTTTTAGAATTAACAAAAAAACATTTGAACAAAGTAGGGTAATTATTTCAACCAATCCAAAATTAAATACCTGAAATTAGAATGTTTGAAAAATATAATATTTTTGAAAAAAATAAAATAATAAATATATTAAAAGTAACTTAAATCGTTTTATTGTCAAAAGACCACAAAATACACTTATTATTGCAACAAAATGCACTGAGTGATGCTATAGTACCTAGCCCGAGGGAGGCACTAAAAAGAGTGGGAATAACAACGTATAAGAAGAGATAAATAAAGAGTTGTTATGAATTTTCTGGTTTGTTGCAATATAAATATTGCTTATATCTATATAATTCGGTTCACTGAAGGTTAAATTTAATGCCACTTAAATTTTGATTGGCAAGTTGATGTTGAAGTTCTCATAAATGAATAACTATATAGTTACGTTCACTTAAGATCGAATTTTATGCCACTTAAATCCTGAGTGGCAAGTTTATGACGAAGTTCTCATAAGTACGGAGTTATGACGGTCAAACTCAAAACAGTCGAATGAAGCTCGCTAATCAATTGCTAAAATGATCGAACTAATTAAAAAAAAACCTGAATTATGTTTTAAATAAACTAACAACCCTTTTTTTAATTAACTTCATACACTCTAAAATTTTAACTGGGTGTCTGCTCACTTGAAGATCATAAATTTTATTCCCTCAAAACATCAAATTCTATGCATATAAACTCTGTTTGACAAACTAATGTTGGAAGTTCTGATTACTAACGTTGAAGTTCTGATCGGCAAATTCAGAGCAGTGGAGAAAATGAAAGTCATCTCTTACTGTTCATCCATGATCGAATTTCGAGGGGTGTCTGCTCACATTAAAGAAGCCAAGCTCGGATTCGAGATCTTAAAATTTATTGTGCTGCCGCAACTGAAAAGAGTTAATATTGAGAATTCAACATCCTCTCTTTAGAAGTCCATTGTATTATGTTCATTATAAAATATTACTACGAAATTTGAAATTGAAGATTCTTTCACATGAATCACAAGACTAATTTGTCAGTGAACCAACTATGAAAATAGTTATATTATTTGTAAAGAATATTTTTAACAATGCGAGAGCAGTTGTTCATTTGTTGCACTTTACAGCTAAAATCAATAATTTAGATGGTGATCACGTCGGCAAATTTACACAGTGATTACATTATAAATTATAAATTATAAGACATTGATTTTAATATTATTTATATTTTTGGAATCCTTAGTAGCTTTAGCCCATAGAAATCTCTACATCTGGCTGCAAAACTATTGATTTGATTTAAAACTAATGATTTATTTTTATCGAAGTGTCAGTCATTCTCTGCTTTCCTTCTCTGTATATGCGTGATGTCTGTTAGGATTCACTGAGAGTATTATTCATTTGAGTATTGCAATATATGCGTTGTGGCCCCCCTTTGTCTTTGATTTTATGTACGGTTGATTCCTTCGCTTGCTTGCAGGGCTTGCACCGGCCATAAATAAATGGGGGTTGGCAGTGGTCAGTTGAGACTTTAACAAAACAGAATTGTACAAATTATGAAAGGTACAGTAGTGAAATTAAAGTTAAAACTTTATTCAATATTGAAGTGGAAATTTTGTGATGGGTTTATAAAAAGGAATGTATGCATGAGAAAAATACAATTCAAATCAAATAAATATGATTTCTTTACATTTAACATAGTTGAAGATAAAAATTTAGGAGCACATAAATATAAAATGAGATAAAAAATAGTTTTATTTGGAATATATCAAAAAATAATAGTTTGTTACATATTCCTAGAAATTTAAATGTGTTTGTCATATAGACTAGGATTGGGGCTCTCGCAGACCATAAGAGAAATATGCACAAGTCATGTAGACTAGGATTGGGGCTCCTGCAGACCATAAGAAAAATATGTACAAGAAATAGGACTGTGGAAAGAAGAAGTGGGCGACGGTAGGGTGTAATACCCGAAAAGAAGAAATTGGAGGGTATCAGTGTTTGGCTAGAGATTTGTATTCAGAAAAGGTGGAAAAACTTGATTGATAAACAGAGCAGGAAGGATGTGATCAGTATAGACTTACAACAATGGTACATATCAAGATTTTTGCTATTTGCTTGCTCATGGATTTTTCTGTTGCCTTCCTTTCGTCGGCGATCCACTTGAACTCCATTTCGATGAATTCTTCAATGTAGCTTCTCAAGGGGGCGACGTTGATCTCATTCTGGATTTTTATGTTCAAATGTTCCTTTTCTAATTCTGTTAGATCAATAGAAAGATTAAGAATATATTTATCAATGTCTTCATTCAGTACCAAATAGTTGACTAGCCAGTTCGCTAGGTCATCTTCACCATATTCAAGAATGTTGTAAAAAAAATCTAAAGACAACGCCTTAAAAATTTCAACTTGTTTATCGAAGGCTTGCTTAGTTAACATCTACGAGTTGACGATTAACTTGGGGTATTGGAACTCATTGTTCCTTCCGGCTAAGTCTATTTTGGTCAGCTTTGTCAGTAATGTTTATTTTTTTGATATGTCTTGCTCACATGATTGGACAATGAGATATAGGTTCCTCACCTTATCTTTCCATCAAGCTTCTAATTGAGTGATCTGGCTTTTCAAGGGGAGATCATGTTGTCTTCTTGTCGTGTCTATCATGTTGTTGTCATGAAAGGAAAAAGGGATGACCGTGTCCAAATAGAAACTTTGTTCATTTTTTAAATCCATTTGCAGATGTTCAAGTAAGTTATGTGCCCTCGTTCCAAGGGAGGCCATAGTTTGTGATGATTACTAGGCCTCAGTAATCAATTCCATTATTTTGTTGATATTATTCTCCACATATCCTCTACACAATGCGAGGAGGCTGGAGGATCGTTTTAACTTGGTTGCAGGGGTGGCAGGCATGGCTATTGCCAAAGGACTGGGAAGCAATGGAATATGAATCAAAGCTTCCTCCAATTCGTTGATTTGGTCCTTTAGTCTGGCATTTTCGACCTCAATGACTCCAATGGAATCATCAATAGCATCTATGGTTTCTGTGTGAAGCCAGATATTTGGGAGGACCACATGTTCCCAAGATCAACCTGTGAACGATATTTTCCTTTCTTATTTTTTACATCTCTCTTTTCAATAATTAATTTTTTAGATTCGTTTTCAAAAACAGTGCTCTGGAATACGAAGGATTCATCTTCGTCAAAATTTTGGTATAAACTATGCCCATTGGGTGACTATGTTGGATTGTGTCTCTCCACAGATCATGGTTGTAGAATATGCTATCCAGATCAGTGTCAAGTTCCATGTTCTCACTGGCAATTTCAGTCTCTTCCCCCTGCCCTACAATGTTTTTTCTCTTCTTCTCCACAAGAAGCTTGTGAGAACTATCAATTTTAGGATGAGGAGGGTTGTTATCTCCTCCTTCGTTTGAAGAACCTTGTTTTTTTTTTTTACTGTAGTAATTG
>JASDQU010240913.1:99195-123145 GCA_032191745.1 Picea mariana
GCACTCCCGCCGTGGCTCGAACTATAGGTTAACGATTACCTAGTTCGAGAGGATCCACGAAGCCGTGAGGGCAGACTGTGACAATTGCTCACGATGATTCTAAGGGGAGTGCAATAAGTCAGGGTCCTTATTCTTTATATCCCTTAGTCTCCCACAATTCACCTGGTGAAGTGTTGACTCCAGGGGTTATTGATGTCTACCAATCAGTCAAGTTGGCGAGTGGTACCCTTGGAGAACGTGGTGCATCCTGAAGGGCACGTCGCATAAAAGAAACACAAGTTGGCAAGTGGCACCCTTGGAGCACGTGGTGCATCCTGAAGGGCACGTCGCGCAAAAGAAACACAAGTTGGCGAGTGGCTCCCTTAGAGCACGTGGTGCATCCTGAAGGGAACGTCATGCAAAAGAAACGAACGAGGCAAGTGGAACCATTGGAGCACGTGGTGCATCCTGAAGGGCACGTCGCATTGATGTTGATTAAGGAACAAACCTAGATGGCCCTAAGACTTTTAACACATTAATAATTTCTTAAAACGACTTCCCTAAATAATTGTCGTCGAGTTCAGAATCTAAATCTAAGTCTAAAACTTCTCTAGGGTAAAATTTTGTTTAACCTTAAGAAAAGACCCTATAAAAATAAAAATAAAAATCTAAACTAAAAACCACTCAAGTTATAGTTTTAGTCTTTATAATTTTTGGGGTAAAATGAAGAGAGTAATAATTTAATTAATTCGTGGCTTTAAATTGTAAAGAAGAAATAAATTATTTAACTTGTGGAAGTAAAAAGATTTTTAAATTAAAAATAAAAAGGAAAGACTGAAAAGCGCAACTGCCATTTTGGCTCTAATAAAAAGGGAAAGATGGGAAAAATAAAAATTAGGAAATTATGGAAAGGGAGGAAACATAATAAAGGAAGGAAGGGAACTTATGGTAAAAAGCAAGGTCAACATAGTATGGAATCGGCAATAAAGAACCTTCTAATTTGAGCTAAATTAGCAACATCTTTTTAGGGAAGGTATTTAAAACATGTAAGGGGATCTAGGAACACCTAGGAGTAAATTGAGGAGCAACTCTAGGTGGGTGAGGGAAATAAGACAATTAAGAAATTTAACGAAAATAATTATTGGAGGAAAGAGGGGGATGGACGACACTTATGCGAAGGAGAATATTTAGAATATTTTTATTGAAACTTAATTTAAATGTGATTTAGGGAAAGTTGGAGGGTCTCAAAACTCCATAAAAGAAAGGGGAGATGAGGAAGAAAGGGGATCGACTGTTAGTGTAACGTTATGCTGTCGGAATTGTGACTTGACTGATTACTTGTGGAGAGTTGGGATTTTCCAGCTCGGATAGGAGTGGTAGCTCGGCCTTGCGAGGCGAGCTGGGAAGCTAGACTTATCATCTCGATAGTGTGTGGACCCTTTGCAGTTTGGGGGGCTAAGGGGGAAGAAGAGTATCCCTAGCGATTGGCTGGGAGATACGGTGAGGTCTCGACGGTCGGCGAGTAGGAGCGGCCCGGAGTGCACAGACTTTGTTCGAGGTGGGCGACAAGGCAAAGGTACACTTGTTTATTTTATAGAGTATAATGCGTTAGAATTTATGTTGGGATCTGTATGATGATTTTAATAGATGAATTTGTCTTAAGCTTCTGCCATTCAACTGATTTCCTAAAATCCTGGTGGTCAGCGTTCTAGTTGGGTTCTACTGGTCCTTTGTTGAGACCTTTATGTTTCTGCGATACTCTTGTGTTGTCTTTTTCCTGGATGTTGCATTTTAGCATTTAAATTATGGATGTATAGATTTACAGTCATTAACAATCTTTGTTATAGTTATATTGCAAAAAAAAAAAAATAGTTAAAAAGAGAAACCCGTGACAACATTGGCATTCCCTGGCAGTTGCGTTGGGTACTTTGACATGCAAAGTTAAATTCTGGCTCGCGAATGCAGTCTTGATTATCAGTTATAAATTGATGACTGTGAATTCTGTGCTGGATTTCCAAATACTCCTTGCATTGTTGTGTTGATATTTTTCTGGATTTCGAATTCTCTTGCCCTTCATTTTATAAATTGATTACTGTGAATTTTGTGCTGGATTTCCAAATACTCATTGCATTGTTGTGTTGATATTTTTCTGGATTTTGAATTCTCTTGTCCTTCATTTTATAATTGATTACGGTGAATGAAACTCCTTGCCTTGTTTTATGCTGAGATTTTCTTTTTCTTAGGATTTTGGGTCCATTGAAAAATTGTATTTTAATGACAATCATATTGTATATTCTAGCATTCGACAGTGACTTACTGGACTGTGTCTGGCACACCTCCTCACACCCGGGCTTACTTAGCAAGAATGCTGGTTGTGTTGATTGATTTGTCCAGGGGTTTTTGGCTATTGATTTTTTCAAATCTGGCTGGGCTCATGGACTGCCCTGGGTTGCATTATCACTTCCTTCAGTTGTGTGATTAAGGAAGTGCCAATGCATGCGCAGTCTGTGTCTAGATCAGGTGGCTATAGGGGAGCAGCAATGTCGGATGCATTGTGCCTGGGTTTAGCTCCGGTTTACCTTGGGTAAATTTCTTTTTGTGTATGCCTAATACCTCTGCGCATTCCTGGGGTGTCTCTTCCCTAGTGAATTGCCTTTACTGCGGCCTCAAAATTGTGATTTTCCTGCGGGTAGTGACTGCGTTCTGTCTGCATCATGGGCCTTCTTAATGATTGTATTTCATATTCGATGGGAGAATTTTATATTATCTATTTCCTATGTCAAACGGTGTTTCTGTATTTCTTCCTTGAAGGGCGATTTTTACTTTTTACTTATTGCATTGGTGATTTTTCAATTCGGTGGACTGTCAGCGATTGTTTGCTACTGGCATGACAACGACTAGATCGTTGGTTGACAGTGTCATATGTTCACAGTGGAGGGGTTGACAGTTTAAATGACAACGATTCGTTTCAGACTGTCAGGCCACCACCTGTGACAGACCGCGACCTTAGGGTTATAGATCTTCAAGCTTGGGGGGGAAATCTGGCAATTGGGTAATGTTTATAGATGGGGAGTATCTTTATGGAATATCCTTTATTTAAAACCTTTACTTGCTTGCTTTTCGAATGGATTATGTGTTGTATTAATCCAACGCGTGCTCCTTAGCTGAAATATTTGTTTTATTTTTCAATTTGATTCACCAGAATCAGAATTTAGCTGATTACCTGTTATTAAATCTGGACTTGCATTCGTTCCAGATCAATCATCCTGGTAATGAAATCGAATGTTAGTTGAACACTGTAAATTGACTGATCTTCTCTTTAGAATCATCTCAAAACAAACCCTGAATGTAACGAATTTGTGTATTTCCATATTTTTAAACTTTTACCTTACCGGACAGGTTGAGACTAATGTTTTAAAAATTAACATTTCTTATTGCAACTATTCAAAAACATTTCTTATTTATTATTTGATACTGATGGTCGTATTAATATATTGATGTATTAATTGTCCTTAACTCGGAATGCGTGTGTTATCATTGCCAAGTCACTGTAATTCCAAAATGTGCTGGTGAGTTCATTTATGGTAAGGAATGTTGTAGTTTTATTGATATTGAGAGTAAATAAAATACTGGTAATTGTAATTCGTTGAAATATTTTCGTAACGAAAAATATAAGGTGGTTATCAATTTGGTTGTTATTATTTTACGGCAATGAATTTTCGCGCAAGGCTAAAGCAAGTCAGTGTTAACGCTAGAAACTTTACCCTTAATTGCCAATGAATGGTCTAAATTTCGAGCATGTTGTTAATGTCCTTTACATCTTGACTTAGATTCTGCCTTGATGCCCTATGCACCATTTTTTTAGTTTAGCTTAGTTCATATTTAAACAGATATCAGAGTAGTTCATATGTACTATGCACTATGCACCATGCTTAAACAGTTAATTTATGAAATGATGTTAATAATATTATTGTATTAGGGCAATGATTAATGTGATGTAATTCCTAATGTTAATGCTTATGGGGTGGTCAATATTGATGATATTTGATTTATGGTGGTGATAATGTAATGAAACACTTAATATTGATGTTGATGGTTATGGAATGGTTAATGTTGAGGTGTTATCATTTTAGGGTAAGGTTACTGTAATTGACATAAATAACACATCAGATGTAACGTGATGGTAATTGTACTAGTTATTGTAATTTAAAATGGAAAATAGTTGTTATTTGATGGTAGTGTTGATGAAACTAATTATCCTTAATAGCAGATAAATGTAACGTCCGGAACTAAGTGCAATAGGTCAATATGATATAGTAAATGGGGGTGTACAATCAATTGAAATTGATATAAATTGAATTTACCATTAATTGATTTACGCATCGTAGAGGACATGGTTGATCCTTAACTATTGTCGTACGGGGATATATATATTTTATTGCTTGGTCTGCTTGTGTTGGGTGGGATGTAGACACCTCCATGTTCTTTAGAACAGTCGCCAGCCCTGAGACCTTAAATGGTTAAAATCGATGGGAACTTGGGCTTGACAGTTGCTTATGTGTCTTGGAGGTCCTAACCATTGCAGGGTAGGACGGGCGTGAAGTCAGTCTTTTTATGGTGGCTTGATGGTCGTTTAATGCTTGTGGTTACTTGTTGTGTGTTTTATGTCGTCTTGTTGTGTTCATCATGGTTGTGTCTTGTTAGTCGTCGGGTGGCGACACAGAGTCGAATCTGTTTGTTTCCCTTGTACACGCGCGCACACACTTTCAAAACAAAAACAAAAATAAAAATAAAAAATTATGTACTTGTTATAAGAAGTTTGGTGTCGTAATGAGGAGGGTCGTTACAATGCCTGTGTTGGGTATTGTAATTATCCATTGAATAATAAGAACATCGATTATCATTTCCCATGGTTTTTTCCCATATCAGGTTTCCACATAAATCACTGTGTCAATTGTGTGATTGTTGTTATTAGTTTATTTCTTGGTTTTATGCTCTTTTTTATGATTTTTTTTTCTACCCCTTCCTAACATATTCAAGGGATATTTTGAAATTGTGTAGAACCCTCCTCCGACTCATTTCCAAGAATCTCCATCTGAATCTCGATTTATTAAACGACATGTTAGGAAAACAAGCAAAATCGGTGTGCATGAATTATTATCTACCCTTGACCTTGTTCTAGGTTTAATCACTTTACCAAATGGGAGTCATCTTAGTGTATTGCTCAAAGACGATGAGTCAATAGGCCTATGATTTCTTAAGAACAACTAGTGTATTGTTGTTGAACCAATCCCCATTTCTCTCGTTATCAATATCGATGACACTTTAGAGGTCAGTATATATCTATATACAAAAAAATATACACTCATGTGAACTGAAAAGTAATACAAACCCATGGTTTGCAGAAATTAATACTGTGGGAAATATTTTGTAAACCAAGAAGTAATACAAACCCATGGTTTAAACTTTTTCATCTTTTGTTGTGTGATTCAGTCTTCATCAATGCTTGAAGCCCATTTGGAAAAGTAATACTCTTTTCAAACTTTTGACAATTTTGTGATTCAATTTAGTCTTGATTGGAATTTGAGTTTTATTTGGAAATGTTAAATATCCATGTCTTAACTAATGGAAAATTTAAGAGCACAGGGAAGTTACAAACATGAAAAAAGAAAGATTGTCTATAGTCACATTCATTGCTCCAAGTTACAATGTGGATATAGGCCCTTTAACTCAACTTGTAAATGAGGATCACCCATGTCTCTATAGAATGTATAACCATGCATATTATCATCGACATTGTCTTTCCAAAAAATAGAACCTAAAACATGACCTTATTCTGCATCATTTGAATACCTAAACTTCTCAAGTATCTTTAGGTTCATGTCACCTTCATTAAGCGATGGTGACATGCTCTACATTCGCCATGACATAAAGCTGTAAAACCTTTATGCAACCCATAAAAACATCATATATATATTTAGATATATTTATGTGGTATGCATGCCTATGCCTAGCTCAATTCTAAGGGAATGTATTTATGTCATATCAATGAAGGTAAATCTAATATGCACCAATTGACATGAAGTTGCATTTAGTTTCATCCTTTGGCAAGGTGGGTCCCACTGGGTGTCAAAAAAGAAAAAACGAAGCTCAAACCAATAATTATGATAGATTATGATCCTTAATATATTATTATACAAGAACAATTACATTATAAAAGTGGTTTATATAAGTCACCCCCATTTTTCACTTTTCCAAAATAATAATGCTAATTAGCTTATATTAACCATTTTTATTAGAAGATTGTGATAATTAGATACAAAATTGCAAGCCTACAAACAAGGGACAACCACAAATATACTCTCTAATTTTAATATAAATTTAACACATGTTTAAAACATATTTAAATTACAACTCTCATTAACAATTATTATGAATTGTTTAACATGTAAATTATTTTAATATGAGATTATAATAATTAAATTTCTAAGCCAACTATGTTGAAATTTCTTTCACGTCAACAAAAAAAAATAAAATCGATATTCTTAAAAATAAAGGAACAAGGGTAGTTGCAAGGCAGCAAGTCGCTGCTTCAGTTTGAGAGTTGTTACTGAAAGCTCATGATTTTTGCACCATTTGTGGCACAATCACAAGCTGCTCGAGTTGTTTCCTGATTGTAAAATTTACAATAGCTTAATATCTTTTTAGTATAGTTTTAGATGAATTATATTACCTAGGTGCGCATATTGCCTTGACCAAACAATTATTGTTATTAGCAATGAAAGTTTTTCTTTTTGTTAGCCTTCTAATTTTTTATGAATATATTGATTTCTGAATATATTGATATGGAAGACTTTATGATTGATTCCATCATAAATGGGACACGAATTCAATGTTTCTTACATTCAGGTGCGTAGGAATTCTAAATATGTGATGGAATGGGCGGATGTGTGTCCATATGATAGTGTTCGATCCTTCGATGTTGTGGGATTCAAGGATGTATACCATCTGCCATACCACATTTTTCATGGGAATTATGTGGAAATCATTCTCCTGGCGGATGAGACTTTTCGGCAACATATAACCAGAATGCTATCCCTGATTCTTTTGATAGATTATGAGCTCTAAGTTCTTGGGCAAGGTAAGCAATTCTTTTCTGTGGCCCCAATGGAAAGAAGACAGACTGGATCATGAATGAATACAGAAGTCAGTCTTGATCATGCACGAATACAGGCTTGAGACAGATGAAAATGCTACCGCTCAGGCAAGTATAATTAACTTTGCAGTTCCTTGATAGAATTAAATGTATCTAAAAACACATTTCATTCCCCTTTATTTCGGATCATCTTCAAGCGAAATATCAGGTAAGGAAGCCATAGACTGCAAAAATGAAAACTCTACTCTTATTATTAAAAGATAAATCACTGAATAAATCTGAAGCAGAGTACATTTACTTCACTCAGCTAGACTTCAGAATAAATAAAATGTATATATGAATAGAAAATTCCATATGACCTTTATATATGGAAAATAATAACTAGTCTGTGGAATGAACCGTATGATCGAGAGACATAAATCGCATTTGAGTACATATTTTAAAGGGAAAAAACATTGCAATCCCTATTATAAATGCAAATTGTTATGGGTAATTTAAGAGGACTTATTATTTTTTACATTTTATATGCCTAGAAGTTATTGTCAGATGTCTGGAGATAGATTTATTCGACTGTTGTTTCACCCATCACCATTTACACAACATGGTTGCAATTTTCCAAACACATTCTACATAATTAAAAAAAGGTTGAGAAACAAAATGACCTTATTCCATAATCAAATGAAAAATACATTTTAGATGTCATGAGATAGATTTATCAGAATGTTGTTTCACACATATCATGCTTGAATGATGGTCTTTGTGCCTTTTGTATTGTATGCTTCCCCCACTATTATAATTCCTATTCCCCAGATGACTCTGCGGTTATATATTTCCGGGCTAGCTTAGCTCTGCGCTTAATGCGCCCCTTTGTGATTATACTCTGTGTTTCATATCACCTCTCAACTACAGATTTACCCGCCTCGTATTAGGAATTTATCACATAATTTAAGTGTAATGGTGTGATTATTTTGTGATTGTAATTGGTTTCGTTTGCACAGGAAATCCGTCCCTCTACCTTGCTCTATTTTTATGACTGAATTTTTATGTTCGAATCAATTTCTGAATTTATATGTCTGAAATTATAAGTCTGAATTTATAGGTCTAAATAAAAAGGTTGGAAGTGGACACTATAGTAGTATTCATTTACCACCATAAACAGTCCAAGTATATGGAACAGATGATTCCATTTGCCTTATGAATGCTATGAACATTTGTTATTTGTATCAAACTATTTCAACCCTAAACGTATTTGGAACCAAGGTTTAGCCATCGCACTAGATAGAAGAGTGTCCTTTAGTGTAACGCTATTATTACACATAGTTCACAAGCCAGGTACTAACTTGGAAGAGTGAATACTCTAACATTCGATTGCATCTTTGTTGGGTTTCAAAATGTTTTATTGTATGTACATCTAGCCACTTCCTAGATGCATTTAACCACTCTCAAAGATGGTTGCGTATTAGATTCTTACATCCTATGTAACTGTATTTTCTAGCTGATAAAAAAATCAAGTATAAGAGGTTGGTGTTGGGAAAACACTTGACTATTTAAACAATATTCTTATTGTGTAATGAATGTGTTTCTTCAGGTGTGAATTAGTAGTTATTAACTAATTAGATGTTCCAACACCAAAATCTACAACGTATCTAAGATCAATGGTAAGTCCACCGTTTCTAATAGTTGAGTCTGGCATTGAAAGCCATGACTACCATTCCACTATTAATTGAAGTGTAAGATAGTTTCAGTTCCAGCCCATTTATACACTTGGAGTTTCAACCCTTAAAAAAATCATAGAGCAGTCGCTTTACTACTTTCACAGTCAAATGTTGAGTTCGGACTTGGAGATTGGCCAAATTTCTATGGATGCGTTGGGGAGTTTTATGCCCCATTGTGGGTCTCCTCCTTGGCACCTGGTGTCGATCCCTTACGCTGTCTTAGGAGCTTATCCACGAGCTTGGGTGGATGATTAGATTTGGTCGCTTCCATTTGTTGATTGTATACCCTCCCCTTTGCAAACTGTATAAAATCATATAAATTCGTCTCAACAAACTGTACAAATTTGTTGCCTAACCTTTACATCTGCAAATCATGTTTTTTTAACAGCTGTGTAGTATTTCCTCTGTAGAATTGTGACTGTGTAATGGCGGCAATAATATTATCTCTGCGACTATGATAACTTACCACTGACTGCGGAGGCCTCCTTGCCAATAAAATTTCACTTCACCAACTTCTGGTTCCTAAAACAGACGTTACACACCTTTCTCTTATAAAAGAAAATCTATAAGAAAAATTAATTTCATTCTAAATTTATTTAAGAAAATCTTTCAACATGGCAGGTTTATATTTTGGACTTCTAAAAATGTTAAATTTAAAGGATTTGATTAGTAAAGATTTCATCATAATTGATGAGTGATACATCCCTCATGAAGATTCCACCTTCATATAGTCTTAAGTCAATTCAAAGGATTTCATCATTACTAATGATTGATACATCCCTCATGCAGATTCCACGGACTAATGTTATGTCAATTCATGGAATAATTTAATTAGTTGATATATACTTATCTTCAGCTAATATCATGTGAATTCATGGAATGACTTTATTATTTGATGTATAGTGCTAAAAAAATAATTATAATGTAGTTTTATTATTTGATATAGTTATAGTTTTATCATTGATATAGTTTTATTATTTGATATATAGTGGGGAGATTTTATAATGTAGTATAAATGAGATATGTCATGGGTGAGAAGTGAGAATAGATTTATTATTTGATATATAGTGGGAAAATTTATAATGTAGTACAGATGAGATGTGTCATTGGTGAGAAGGGAGAGAGATTGTTTTTGAGAAGTGAGAGAGATTGTATTTGATTTTAATGGAAATAAAAAATAAAAGCTAAACTACATTTTAAATGGGGATTAAGTCTAACCATAAATAATTAGGTTGCGTTTTTCATTTTCTTTCAAAGACTAAAATAAATAAAAATCTAGAGAAAGAAAGATCATTTTAATTATTAGAGATTCAGTTATAATAATCTTATTTATGAATATGGTTTCATCAAACACTTGCATGCCTTCCATTTATCATCCCATTGGTTAGAGATGAATTAATTTGCAAGTCCAGAAATAAATGGACACTATGAATGAGATACCTTTGCACACTTTTTCATAACTTAGTGCTAGCATTATTAACTCTAACTCGTCACAAGGATGCATGTAGTTTGGATAATGGAATTTACAATGCATGTAGTTGAAGCCTGATGGGTTAGCTCAAGTGGTAAGTTGTTCGCACACTCTCTCGGCACAGGGAGAGGTCACCAGTTCAAGCCTTTCTAGAGTCTCTAGGGCTGCGGTTTGGTATCCCATATCATCTACTAAATGGGGAAGTATAAGGTGTGTTTCCTGCAACATTTACTGTTCAAAAAAAAAAAAAATTCACTTGTTGTGAGGCTTGATGTCGTGACGAAACGGGAGGTTCGTTACATCTTGTAAAAAGGTCGGACCAATATTGCAAGAGATTATCATGATTTTTGATTCTAAAATAAGTGTCCCATTCTCTTGAAACTTTCTATTGAGATCAAATACTTCAAGATTAAATATTTGAGGGGAACTAAATCGAACAACCAACATTTTTGAATAATCATCATTGGTAATAGTATTTAGTTGATTATAATTTTCAACCTCAAAAAATTGATCATGGAAAAATTTAGATCCTTCTTTAAACACAAATTGAGATGAATAAATGGAAGATGCAATTTGAGACTCTTTCAAATCATTTCTTGATTTATCCACAGATAATTGATGAGAATAAAAATTAATATGTTCATGGGCAGAATTATTTTCCTTTTTATCTTCTATTCGGTAATCTCTATTAATTTGTACCTGATTATATAGTGCATGATTCATTCCAAAGTGATCTGGAACACCTGATTGCATAACATGATGATAAAAAATATCAGGGTACAAGGAATAATATGTAGAAGAGTTGAGGAGATGAAATGCATCTCTTGAAATTATCGGAATATGTGTTTTGAATTGTGGTTTTGTTCCCTCTCCTTGTATAAACTCATCAACCTCTATCATATTCTCTTTTAAAGAGTACATGACCATTTTTAAGAGACAATTTGGTTCATCATAAAATGGTTAATTTGAGAGAAAATTACTAGAATTAGATGGATCATTATTAGTTTCACCAATGTTGTCATCTCCCACTAATTGATCTTGAACCTGTTCACATGAGTGAGGGGAAGTTTTACTCACAACAAGATTACCAAATTCATATTCCATCTCTTTTACTTTAAAAACAATTGTAATATCTTGGAGAGTTTGACCACTATCTCCTTTTGAATTCAATGTTCCTTCCTCAATAGAAAAAGACATTGTTGGCAAAGAAATATCAGAAGCCATAATTGTATCTTGTAAAATGTCATGCTGCTCCTGATCTTCCAAAATGAAAGAAGTTGACAAAAAATGTGGTTCTTTAATGACTTCAAGATCATCATGAACTTTTAAACCATCTTGATATTGAGTATTAGTGCTCAATTCTGATTGGTTAACAATTAATTGGTCTTTCTTTTTGGAGAGAGAAACGAGATATTGAAACCATTCATCAATAAGAGGCATTTATTTCAAATGGAATCTAGTAAAAACATGTATGAACCTAACTGCAAAATCATTGAATTATATATCATTTTATTTCCTTAAGCAACTTAATTCTTCACTTAATTCATCATAATCATAGTTGTTAAAATGTAATAAAAACTCAATTACAAACTCAGACAAAGAATGAATCGAATTTGTCAAAAAACATTTGAACCAATATTTAACCTGACCTCAGAAGGTGAGAGCGAACAATCTACATATGATATTTAGATTAGTGATCTTATTCTTTAAGAAATTATAAAAAAAATTAAGAAATCTGGTCTACTTCAAATGTGTTCCCTTCACCATCAAAGGTGTTGTTCTGAAAATAGATCAGTTATCTTGTTGGGAATAACTATTAATGAAGCATTGAAAACATGTCCCAACATAGTGATTTGGGCAGGAGCCATGAAAAATTAAGAAATTGAACAAATTGACTCCAAATAGTTAGCTTCTCATCTAACCTACCTTCTAGTGCATTATAAGATGACATAGAAGAATAATTTATCAACCTGGAATTATGATAGGGCGAGGGGTGAAACATTTAATCATTAAATTTACCTCGACCCTCCTTCTAACGCCATTTGTTGATGGGCATTTATGACACACCATCAACTGGAAGGGAAGATCTAGGCCAAGGTTGTCTACTTAACCCAAGCCCTTTGGTATAATCTACCCTGATGAGTTTTATGGCCGCGTTATCCAACTAAGATCCTAAAACAATTTAAAAGATGTGAACTAAGTAAAGATACTACTCTAACAACCTACACTTTAATTACAAATTATTAACTAACAGTGTTTATATACAATGGTTATATACAGTTTACAAGGTTTGAGCAAAGCCTTGTGAAAATAATTGCTTTAAGATAATGAAAAAAAAAAGATTAAAAACAAACAAAATTATTCTAGTACTCTAAATGAACAATGAGTGAACAAGATTGTAAATGATATAATGAAAATAGAAAAATAATTTTGTGTTTAAATGATACAATCACTCTCCATTCACAAATCAACAAATTAAATAAATAATACACTACCTAACCTCTAGTTGATCAACAGTAATAAAATAAATTCATCTCTCTGCATTTGTATGAACTCCACTTGTCTTGTGTCAAGTTAAAACCTATGACAAAAGAAAGCATAATACTTTGTAAACAAATTCAAAGAAGTGTTTCATATTCTGGAGCATGTTTATGACGACAGAAAGATAAATAATTATATATCATGTGACCTTGAAATGTCCAATAAATGAAAATGAAAGAAATTTCAATTCTCAGGAATGGTGTTACCAACTATCTAACATCAGATGTAAACTCAAAACACTTGAATAGATGACGAGTCACATATATAAACTAAACCAAATGATAATGAACAACATAAAGAAAAGAACAATATAAAATATTATCTACAGAACTGACTAAAGCTAATTCAACATAGATAACATTTCATATCAAGAAATTACATGAGAAGACAATGAAAAAGCAATGCACAGTCTACACAGGACGAAAGCAAAAGAGTAAACTACTTTCTCGTATAGTTTCAACAAAATATGTTCATCATATGGTCCAGGAAGAATTGTTGGGATAATAGACTCTTAAATATTGAAAAATTAATACATAAATGATAGCAATTAATCATGTATTGATAAAATAAACTAAAGCTAATTTAAATCAATGGATAATTAATTACTCAAAGAATATCAAGATATTATAATGAAAATAAAACCATTTTACTCACAGGACAAAAGTCATTAAGCAATCTAGAATTTCATATTCTTCTTTGAAAAGTGCTTGTCCATTCTCCCAAAATTCCAACCATTCGTTACTCCATTTGGAAAGAAAAAGTTACAAAATAAATAATAAACAAAAAAAGAAAGGATCAAAATCCTCCTTTGAATGTCTTGGATCTCTTATGGGCTCTAAACTTTCTCATATTTATGCAATCAATGAATAGTACGGGCGTCACAAATAATTTCTGCTACTTGAAATTTTCCTTGTAAAGAGACAACGATATCTCTCCAATCGTGCATTTGTTTGGGAAAAAGCTTCCATGTAAGATAAATGGGTCCATTCTGGAGATGGGTTTTCAACCGTTTCTTGAGATTCCTCACGGTTTGGCTACAATCAGTCTCACAAAATCGTCTTTTTGTTCTTGAATGTATTTCCAAATCTTATTTGTTGTTGCTCATAAATTGTTTGCAACAATCCAATATTATTTTCGATCAATTATCTTCAACGTATTTAGATGATAAAATCAAGCCATGATTAGATCTGTACCAAATAACTGATAATAGAAACCTGTGAAACAAAAAGAAACCAAATTAATAACCTAAAAATTGTGAATAAAACAAAATCTAGAACAATAAAATTAAAATGAATTTAAACTAACTATAAGTTATAAACAAATATTGTTTATATTTTCCTTTCAAGTATGATCTGAAAATTCTAGAAGCTTCAAGTTGATGGAGAGGAGAAAAATATTAATTTTGGGTTTTCACAAAATCAAACAAATGATAGATAATTCTTTTTTTTATAATTTATTTTTATTTTTATTTTGAAATGAGATGCAAAGTGATAAAATAATTTAATTAATTAAACCTACCAAATGATTTTGTGAAAATTATTGCTAATGAGAAAAAGACGAAAACATAATCATAATTTAAACGAACAATTGATAAAAATTATTTTTTTCGTTTAAATTAAGATTTCTATGTTCGTCTCTCCCTAATTCAAATTTGATCAAATGTGAACAATTGTCATAGAAAAGATGTGTCACAATAAACGTTTTCCCGTAAAATCATTGTTATTAATCCATGTTTTCAACCAAGCCATTCTCATAGCATACAAATTCAATAAGGAAGAGGTGATAACAAACTCCCAAATTATGAAGCTCTTCCATCAACATCAAAACTTTGTAGAAAGAAAAATGAAAAGGCATTTGAATTTCATGAAATTCAAACGAAATAGAATAAAATAATATAAAATCAAACCAACCTCGAAACAAACAAAACCAATACTAATCTAATCAGGAGAAAAGGAAAAAAAATGAAGAATCCAAGTAAAATTTTGAGGGACCCTAGATTTTGATTAAAAATAAAGAAGGGGGTTGTTGGGGCCCAACAAGTCGATGGAAGAAGGATCGTCGATGAGGTGGAACCCGTCCTTCCTGTGCTTGGTATATGTGAGGATCGTTGTCAGAGGATCATGAGGAGGCAGATCACTTGTTTAATAAGGTGGATTATTTAATCGTGAGGAGGCACTATAAATCAGATCGTTTTAACTATTGGGCATTGTTGTGGTTGGATCGCTATAATGAGAGAGACAATAGATCTACAGATAGGTGAATCATGAGGGAGCATCCCTGTTGGTATTGTTTTTTCTCATGGTATTGTTGTGCTCCCCAGAAGGGCTTAAACATTGCATTTAATATCAGATGCAAACAGTTGTAAGTGCGTGGATCTTGAAACCCTCAAACTTCCTCTTAAATACAGAGGAATATTTGACTGTGATTGAGTTACGCTCAACACTCACTCTTCAAAGGAGAGATTGTTACTTCTTTACATCGAGACAATGAATGTTTAGCACTACTTCTTGGATGTATGCTAGGGTTTCTTAGGGTTTTACAGTCTTCTCTGAAAAGCTTGTCATCGGTGGAAAAATATTCAATATCATCAAAATTGATCGATGTTTTTCCTAGTTCGAACCCTTGAACTGAAGTTTGACAATGGACTCTAGCAGTGAGGATGTGATTATCATTTGCAGGGGGGCCTCATCTTAGTCTCTTGAGTCTCAGAAGCGGCTCTTCGTTGTAGCACTGCAGGTCTTCATCGTCTTCATCTAGAAAACCCTCACTCAGAATTCACATTAACGTTGATAGAGGAAAGATTTGTGGAGGATTTATTTGGTGTTGCCTCATTTAAAAGAATACCAGGAGGTGTTGACTTCCTAGAAGGTGAATAAGTTTTCCAAGATGGAGAATTCAATGGTAGAAAAATACCTAAACGAATCCAACAAGTTAAATGGCTCGAATTTCATCAATCAGAAATTAAAAATGCAAACCTTGATGGAAGGTTACAGTGTATGGACGATCGTGAAAGGAGATGAAGTGTGATCATATGCGAATGCAGGTGTGACAATGACAACAATCCTAGATTGGGATAATTGAGAGAACAAAGCCAAGGTATTGTTGAGAATATATGTTAAATATGTCATAATTTCGCATATTAGAGATGTTAATACTTCTAGTGAAACCTAGAAAATGCTTAAAGATCTGTATAAGTCTAATAATACAAATCACATTCTTTTCCTAAAGAGTAAATTGATAAGTATTAAAATGGATATAAATGAGTCTGTTAGTACTTTTTTTGGGCGAATTAAAGACATGAAAGATAAATTGGGAGATATAGGAGAAAAAGTGTCAAACACTTATTTTGTCACAATTGCCCTAAATGGAATGCTAGAGGACTATCAAATGTTTATAACAAGCCTTGTAGAGAGAGAGAAATCTCCTACTTTTGAGGAACTAATAGGTATATTGTTGCAATAAGAAGAGAGGCGTGTGAATTTGAATCCTCAGAATTCAAACTTAGCACTATGGAAAAAGAAGAGATTCTCTAAAGGGAAACCACGAGAAGGAAGCAGAGGAGGAGGCTCATTTTAGAGGAGGTCATTTCCAAAGCCAAATCAAGGTATGCCATTGAATAGAAATGAACCTAAGTGCTTCTATTGTGGTAGGACTGGGCATATTGCAAGATAATGTTATAAGAAGTAAAATGATTATGAGGCTAGGCATAAAAATAGAAAACATTCAGGACACTTCGTAGAAGAAAACCAAAATATTGATGCAAAAGATATCAAATTGTTTGTGTCTAATGTTGTACTGTCTGCTGAAAATGATGATGTTCATTCATGGTTTGTTGATTCTGGCGCTTCAATTAACATGACATGTAACAAGAATTGGTATACAAACTTTAAAGAAACACATAATGGTTCCCATATGTATCTTGGATATGATCTTTCTTATCAGATCAAGGGATATGAATATATTCTAGTAACACTTCCGAATGGTACTGTCAGACACATTTGTAGTGTTGTGTATGTCCCTAGGATAAAGAAAAAAATGATTCTTGTGTCCATAATTACGGATCATAATTTGATGATCGAATTATTTAAGAAACATTGTATAGTTAAGGACTTGCAGGATCATTACAATATTGTTGCCTCAAAAGTCAGAGTTGGATGTTTGTACAAACTTGATGTCACCAACAAGAATCATCAAGCATTGACTTTTGCAACTATGCCTATAGAAACTCTTTGGTACTAAAGGTATGATCAAATTAATTATCATGATTTGTCTTTATTACAAAAACAAAGTATGGTTGAAGGACTGCCTATGTCGAAGAATGAGTTTGTTTCTTGTGAAATTTGTGCATTAGGAAAGATGCACAAAGATGAATTACCCTCTAACCCTGATAGGAGAAAAATAGATCTATTAGAACTTATACATACTAATGTTTGTAGACCAATGCAAACAAGGTCCTTAGGTGGTGCTTATTATTTTTTGATATTTATTTATGACTTCACAAGATACACATAGGCTTATTTCCTTAGGAAAAAGAGTGTTTTTTTTGAATACTTCAAGGAATTTAAAAACATGGTAGAGAAGCAAACATGAAAACCCATAAAAATCGTCCGCTCAAATCAAGGGGGAGAGTACAAATTGGGGAAATTCATCAAGTATTGCAAATATCATGGAATAATACAACAATTTACAGTACCCCACACTCCACAACATAACAGAGTTGCAGAAAGGGAAAACAGAACTCTCGTGGAGTGTGCACGAAGTATTATGAAAGGTAAGAATATCTCAAATGATTTTTAGGCTGAGACCATTAGCACTATTGTTTATTTAAAGAATACAATTACAACAAGGTGTCTTGATCATAAATCTCCTTTCGAAGCCTTGCATGATTTTAAACCAACAATTTATAATTTGAGGATATTTGGGTGTAAGGCCTTTGCACATATTCCAAAGGAGAACAGGAAGAAGCTTGATGATAAATCTATCAACTGTATTTTTATAGGATATTGTTCATAATTTAAATCATGTAAACTGTTTAAGATTGATGATTACAATGAGACTCTCAAGGCCTTTTTATAATACACAGGAATGTAAAAAACCCTAGACATCCAAAAACCTAACCCTAGTAGATGAAGCGCCAAAAGTTATGTGGGCCCCATTTGGGTAAGTTAGTACATCAACTTCCCTCGGTCGTAACTTTTGCATACGATCTCTCTTTTAGGCGCACGATAGCCCGTTGGAAAGGTATCATCAAGGAGATTCATTCTGGGGGATCAATGAGAGCATTTGGATATCATTGAGAAGATATATCCCGAAAAACCTTCATTTAATCCCTCAAAATTGCCCTCGAAGTTAAAAACTGCTAAAAATAGTAAATTGCAAAAATTGCTAGAAAATTGTTTTGAGAATGTTGGAAAAGTTGGGTGGCCACAGATATCCACAATATAAACTCATTAGGAAGGAATGGTATCCATTGCGTTGAGTCCCCCCATTAGATGAGGAAATTTCTAATGAATTTGTCCCTGGGCTAGCCACTTGCCTTGGTGCAGGAGTTGCCCTATTTTAACGACTCGATAAAGATGGATCCTTTGTTGTTGAGTGCCTTGGATCTGTGTGTCCACAATATGATCACTGAATTTCTTTTTCATGCAATCAAGGTTGAGATTTGTTGGTGTCAACTACTCTGATATCTCTAAGGTGTCTAATAATGGTGGGAAATATGGTCGAAGGAGAGCCACGTTGAAGATTGGGTGCAAGCCAAGGAAAGGGGGAATGTTGAGCTCACAAGAATTGTCACCCACAACCTTGGTGATGGTGTATGGCCCATAAGGGAGTGGGTGAAGCTTCCGATGGGGCCTTGTAAGATATTCTTTTTGTAAGTGCAGCCAAACTTTTTCTCCCACCTAAAACTTATGTGGCACCCGATGTTGATCATGGCGCTGCTTGTACTTGGCATTAGACTTCTGTAGAATATCCTGAACCTATTGGTAGATGTGTTGGATCTGCTCAATGAATCGGGTTGCTTTGTCAGATTCTGGTGGAGGAGGGGACGAGTCCACCTAGGTGGTCACCAGGGGTAGTGAAACATCCATGGGGCCCAATAGCTGGAATACAAACCCCAGCTGAAAGGGGTTGTGGCTAGTTGAGCTATGCAGAGCTTGGTTGTAGCTATGTTTTACATAGGAAACACTCTCATCCCATGTGTGGGGGTGTATTGAGTTATAAATGCATAGGATATGTATGATTATCTGATTGACGACCTCAGTTTGGCCATTTGTATGAGGGTGGAAATAAATGGATTTGGTGAGCATGGTATCTAGCAGTGACCAGAGGCTCGACGAAAATGTGTTGACGAACCAAATGTCACGGTCTGATATAATGGTTTGTGGGATCCCAAAATATACTCATACTCGTTCAAAGAAGAGCTTAGTAGTGGATTATGCTGTGATCTTCATATAGGCAGCTAGAATCGCCATCTTGGAAAAGTGATGAACAACCACAAAAACATAGTCATTTCCCCTCTTCGTGGATGGGAGGCCTGACATGTAGTCCATTGATATGGATTCCCATCTCCTGTCAGGAGTAGGAAGAGGGGTGTAGAAGCCTTGTTTCTTAGTGTTCAGTTTGACAATAGCGTAGGCGGTGCAAGACCTGATATACTAGCTAACATCCTGTCAAAGTTTCAACCAAAAGAAATGTTTCTACATCATTGTCATTGTCTTTTCGAAGCTAAAGTGTCCTGCCACCCAACTATAGTGAGCTTCCCAAATCATTTTCGCACACTCACTTGATGGAATGTAGAGACGACCCAGACGACACAACAACCCATCTTGAATATGGAAATTAGCGACCACTGACTTGGCGCCAAACATTTGGTAGGTGGTGGAGAAGTCAGGGTCTATCTCATAGAGGTGGAAGCATCCAAAGGTATCGTGGTTGCAAGAGTCTAGCACCCTGGTGAGTGCCGTAACTGGAGGTTGGCTGAGGCAATCAACAACTCTGTTGGTACTTCCTGTTTTATACTTGATGTTGAGGTGGAACTATTGTAAGTATGTGGACCACTTCTGATGGAGTTTATTCTGCAATTTTCCTTGGGTATGCATGAAATGTAGTGGCTTGTGATAATTGTGGATGATTGTCTCCTTCCCAAGAATGTAATGTCTCCACTTACGACATGCTTGCACAATGAAGTACATTTATTTGTCATAAGTAGGGTGCTTACGGACAACATCTGATATTGTCTCTCACTATGATATGCCACGGGGTGGCCATGTTGAGTGAGAACGACACCCACAACATACTCAGAAGCATCTGTCTCGATTTCAAAGGGATTTTGTAGGTCCGGTAATGAAAGTACTTGGGATGAGAAAAAATGCTTGTTCAAGTAATCGATGGCTTGTTGTTGGGACAGGACCCACACAAATTTTTCATTACCGCCACCCCTGGTTACTTGGCTGAGGGCCCATGCGATATGTGAGAATCCCAGCACGAACTTGTGATAGAAATTGGCTAGGCCCAAGAAGCTCTGAAGTTTAGTGACTGTGGTTGGGTCTGGCCAATCACATATGACTTGGATCTTGGATGGATCCACATGCACATCATGCTGATCAATGATGTATCCTAAGTAATGGAACATGTCCATGCCGAAGGATAATTTTTCCAAGTTTGCATATAGTTTGTGTTGTCACAGGGTGTGCAGAACCTGCTGAATATGCTACAAGTGTTCCACCCAACTCTTGTTGTATATGACGATGTCATCCAGATACACCACTACATAAGTATTTGTGAAAGTTCATATGATATCATCCATCATCCTCATAAACGTTGCTGGAGCATTTTTCAAACCAAAGGGCATGACCAACCATTCAAAAAGACCTTATTTTGACTTGAAGGCGGTCTTCCATAAATTTGTTTGTTCTATTGGGACCTGGTGGTATCCAAACTTCAGATCAATATTACTGAAGTAATTGTCCATCGTGAGCTAATCAAGGTGGTCATCAATTTGTGGAATTAGGTACCACTTTCAGATTGTGATTTTATTCAGGGCCTAGTAATGAATGTAGAGTTGCCAGGTCCTGTGTTTCTCCTGCACCAACATGATTGGGCCCTCACAAGGTGATGAGCTGGGACGTATGTGACTCTTATGGAGAAGTTCTTGGATATTCCTCTTGATCTCCTCATTTTCTAACAGAGAGTGGCGATAGACTGGCCCATTGGCTAGCTATGCGCATGGCGTCAGATCAATGGGATGCTTAACCTGGTAGTGCAAAGGTACCCCGGTAGGGGAGGAGAAGATATATGATTATTCTTCCATGACCTTATCCACTTTCTTCTATTGTGTGGAGAGATTGTCTGCAAAGGCCCTAGATGTGGCTACGGTCATTCACTCACTCTGAGAGAGAATCATGAAGAAGACAAATTTCTCGATCTGAGAGATGACCTTCATGCATTGCTTTGTAGAGATCAAGGAAATAACACTAGGAGGGAATTCCTCGGGTATCCTATACAATTTCATATTCAAAGTAATAATAACACTACGAGGCCTAGACTCATACAACGTGACATTTCGATAAATACGGTTGGCCCAGAAGAACATTACAAAATTCAAGAGGAGAAACATCACACAATACCTTGTCTTTGAAGGGCTTGATGTCGTATGTCAGTCGACACTGTTGGATGAACCATCGATCACTTCTTGGGTGGAGCCATCCAATTTTGTACGATTGTGGGTGTAGCGTTGTATTAAGGGCCAGCTGCTTGATGACCTCTGCTGAGATGAGGTTCTTTTGGCTATCACTATCAATGATGAAGTGAAGCGAGGTTCCTTTTACCCACATCTATGAATGGAAGAGGTGCTCGCCTTCTTCTGGATCATCTGGTTCACTAGGCTGGAGCTTGGTGGTAGCAATGGTGGCACTGGGTTCTGCATCAATGATTTGTCTTCCCCTTTTTGGTTCTGACTTAGATTCAGAACCCACATCTGTTTCAGAGGATTTCATTTCAGCCGCTAGCGACTGCTTTGAGTAGCAGTCAGCAATGTTATTCCAAGGGTTCATATGGAATTTACACCACTTCCTGGTATCTTTCTTTGTCTTTCCAGTGTCGTTCTTTGCTTGCGGCTTGGACTGGTTGTCTTGATACTGTCCATCTTTGCTCTATCCTTTGTTTTGTGGGTTGTCGCTCCCCCTTCCTGGCTTTTGGTGTTAGTGGTTCCCAGGCCCAAATTGTCGTGTCTTTTGATTGAGCTTCTACTCGATTTTGATGGCATATCAGTAGGTCGTGACCAAAGATGAGATGTACAAAATTTCCATTTTGGTATGGATGTATCTATGAAGAGAAACAAAATACTTGAGAACCACATGTCGCTCTGAATCATTGATACCCATCTTGGTGCGCAAGGTATTAAAGATATTTGTGAACTCTGGAACTGCTTGGTCTCTTTCTTGCCGCAATGTGGTCGATTTGGTATACAAATCATCATAACTTCCGACATGGTAGTATTGTTCCTTAATAGAAACCCTAAAGGATTCCCAATTGGTCATGACTCTAAATAATGAGGGTTCCTCTATTTCCTTTTGCTCACAAAAAGGTTGCCCACCAATCTTTGACATGGAGAATGACTTTGATGAGTGAAAAAGTAATATTTTCTCTATTCGAAAAGTTATGGACAAAAAAATATCCTTCTATTAGATTCAACCACTTGTCTACAACATCTAATTTTATATGACCTTCAAATATAGGGATATAAAACTTGATTTGTACCTTGAAGGGGGAAGCACCTTCGCTCAAGGAAGATGTGTCACCTATTGGTAATCACCGAAGGATTTGTGCGAAACTATCCATCATCTCGTTGCTCTATTGTGTGAGGGCTTCCTCAAGCAACATTTTGAAAGGATCTCCTATCCCGTCATATTTCTTTTCTCCTTTCATGAGAGGTCGCTTGGAAATGAGAGAGTTTTTTTCCTCAAGAGAAACAAGATCAAGACCCAATTCTTTGTTCCCTTACCTCATTGGGGATATGCATTAAGATGCTAAGGAGCAAACCACTATGATACCACTGATCCGAGTTTTATGAACAGAACAAAATGAATACAGATTATTAAAATATTCTTAACACATAATAACAAAGATACAATAAAAATGGTTTTTTATTCAATAAGGAAATAAGCTGAAACTATAAAATGCAACAAAAAACAAACTTGCTGGAATGGTGGCGGCTTATCTCTGAGAAGAGATGTGATGGTTGCGCTCATTCGGAAGAAGATGATTATAATGAGGCTCTCAAGCCCTCTTTACAATAAATAGGAATTTCAAAAACCCTAAACGCCCAAAAAACTAACCCTAGTAGATGAACCACCAAAAGTCATGTGGGTCCCATTTAGGTAATTTAGTACATCAACTTCTCGGGGTCGTAACTTTTGCATACGATCTTCGCTTTAGGCGCACGATAGCCCGTTGGAAAGGTATCCTCGAAGAGATTCATTTTTTAGGCTCAATCAGAACCTTTGACAATTATGAGAAGCTTGATCCCAAAAAACCTTCATTTAGGCCCTCAAAATGGCCCTAGAAGTTAAAAACTGCTAAAAATAGTAAATTGTCAAAATTGCCAGAAAATTGATTTGAGTGGGTTGGAAAAGGTTGGTGGCCATTAATATCCACCTAGATCATAACCATAGCTTGATCAAGTTGGAAAATAATCCAGTTTATTATTCAAGGACTAAGCATGTTGATACTTAGTTCCATTTTGTTTGAGAAAAAATGCAGTCTAATGACATTGCTTTAATGTATTGTAATAATAGTGAAAATGATACTAACATTTTCACTAAGCCTCTTGGGAAGATCAAATTTGAACTTTTTAGAGAGATGTTAGGTGTGGATGTCAATCATTTCTCCATTAAAGGGGAAACTTAGAATAATGGAGAATTAGTTGTGGTGATTAGTTCAGTTTTGTTGAATTTTAATGAAGATTTGTACCTTGGACAAGTGGTTCCTATGGGTTTTTAATCTTTTACCTAGGAATGTGGTCCACAACTTAAAAGTGGGTCTTTTTCATAAAGTCACTTTATAAGTGGTAAAGTGAACTTTAAATTA
>JASDQU010240913.1:123245-140224 GCA_032191745.1 Picea mariana
ATATTGGATGTAGAAGTTCAAAGTGTGTGAATGGGACATTGTGGAGACTGAGTCATGTTTTGGTAGTTAGAGAAAGTTGAGAAAACTAGAGTGCAATACCTCTAAACCTGGAAGTTTAGAATTTTTAAAACAAAGGGAATATGATGCAGAGTATCCATCAACCCCACCATATTTACCAGAGATCCTAGAAGCTTGAATGTGGATGCATGAAGTTTGAAAAGGGTACCCACTTTGATTTTAACTCATAGTTTACACTAAGTTCTATTAGGAGCATTAATCGAGTGAGAAACAAACTTGCACTCCCTTAGTTGTTGTGTGGGAGTATTTATGAGGAATTATTGAGTATGCCAGGGGAGAGATTCGAAAGAGGACGAAGTGAGGACTTCTGCTAAATGGTTTTTTTCAAAGAGTTTTGGTGGTGTTGTGAATGATTAGGAGGAGAAACAAAAAACAACTAAGAGTAGAAGAGGGGAAAATACTCAGAGTAGCCAAGCATGTATGCTCAAAGGAGTCATGTAATGCTCGAAATTATCCCCTTGAATTCCAGAGGGTGTTTTGAGTCTGTTGGATGTCAATCTGAGTGACTTATGTTCCATTAATAAATTTGTACAGTTGGGATTGAATCTACCTTTCCTGAGGATTAAGTCTCATTTTATTAATATGTAACTAGGATACTACATGTGTTGACGTGAGGGTTCTGTATAATGTAATGGTGAATTTGATTATTATTTAAAGTAAGTGGTACTCTATCTCTAAAATTCTTTGTTTGAAACTAATGAATGTATGATTTTTGTGTTTATCGTTCAACATTTGGGCCTACCCAATTTCGTCTGTCTCATTTTAGTATCAGAGAAACCATGATAAAGATTTGTCCAGGTCTATACCTATAGCAATCAAGGGTCAGTATTTCTTGAATTCAATCAAGATCTATACCTATAGCAATCAAGGGTCAGTATTTCTTGAATTCAATCAAGATCTATACCTATAGAAACCTAAGGTATCCACATCATTTTGGGTTATGGTTGGAGACTTCACCGTCGAGCTAGTTTGAGAGAAGAACTAAGTGTGCTCGAAGGAGCACTAGATTGCACAAAGGGGCATTATTTTTACCTATGTGTAATGCATGGGCTACAAAAAGCCATATTGTGAATAACTTTATGAAAATGAGTTGTTGCGAAACCAAAGAGAGATTGGTGAGCTATAGTTAAATTGCAGAGGAAAAGTTCTCTCGCTTTAGTAATCCTTGTTGTGGCATTAGAAATCAATAAAGCACATGTGAGTGTTTGAGGACATCAAGTTGGTAGAAGGAAGCCATACTAAGGACCATTGGATTACTAGAGTAAGTTTTATTTGTTTGCTTGTGTAGGTTAAATTGCAACAGGTCAAAAATGGCAAAGGTGAAGCGAGTGAGACAAAAAGAGAAAGAGTGGATCAAGGAAGACATACAAGTGATTAGGAAAATAATCAAACAACATGAACAAAAACAACAAAGAAAAGTAGAGATTTGAGCCATAAAAGGAAGAATAAGGGCATTGGAGAAAGAAGAAAATCAAAGAATCCAAAATAGGGATATTTCAGAGGGGGTCTTAGCTATGGAAGTGTTTTTCTACCTAGAAGAAGGGGAAGCACTTGAGAAAGGATGAATAAAAAACAAGGATGTGTGTGTTTTTCAGAGCATGCAAGAAGAGGATAAGAGGATTAAGCATGTAGAGACTTACATGAATGTATATAAGTGTGAGGAGAAGAACGATGTTGAGAATTGCATCCTAGAAAAGTTTATGGAAACCTTGGTGAAGAGTATTGGAGAAGACAAGAAGCTTGTAGCTAAAGACTTCTCGGAGGATGAAATTATAGAGGATAAATCCATTGAAGATAAGGTTGATTTACAAGTCACATAAAACAAAGGCCTAGGAGTAGTGAGGAAAGTAATACATCTCTAGGATATGAAAGAAGGAGACATCATTCACAATGTGGTTGAACGAGGGACCATCGTGGAGAAGATTGCCATAGAGCCTGAGGCGCAACTTTTCCTATGTATGGTGAGATTTGAATTAATACATAGGAGTTTGGTTGTTGACATGAACAAAATTTTGGAGGTGAAGATTGTAGAGGCAAATGTGTTGGTACTTCATGTACTTGACAGATTATCCCAAGTGGATTTGGATAGCTCAAGATTCACTAATGGATATGAACAATCTTTTGAGAGAATGAAAGATTGGATGTGGAAGTTTGGCATGCATGAATGGAAAATTGTGGAGAGTGAGTCATGGTTCTATAGGTGGAGAACGCTGAGAAAACTAGAGTGCAATACCTCTGAACCTGGAAGTTCAGAATTTTTAAAACAAAGGGAGTATGATGCATAACGTCCATCAACCCTGCCAGATTTCTTGGAGATAGATTCTTCACATGTTCAGTCTGAGGCCGGAAAATCCACAAGATTCATTGAGAGGATTCAACACATTTTCCAATAGGTCCATGAGATTTTGCAGAAAGTCAATGCTAAGTACAAGCAGCGCCATGATCAACACCGGGTACCACACACATTTTAGGTGGAAGATAAGGTCTGGTTACATTTGTAGAAAGAATGCCTTACAGGGCCCCATCGGAAGCTCCATCCACTTCACTATGGGCCTTACACTATCACCAAGGTTGTGGGTGACAATTATTTTGAGCTCAGCACTCCCCCCTTCCTTGGCTTGCACCCAGTGTTCAATGTGGACCTCCTCAGGCCATATTTTCCACCATTATTGGACACCTCGGGGATTGCAGAACAATTGACACCAACATAGATGAACTCTGAATACATGGAACATACATCCACTGATCATATAGTGGACACACAGGTCAAGGGAACTCGCCAACATAGGATCTAGCTTTACCGGGCTGTCAAGGCAGGGCAATTCCTACACCAAGGCAAGTGGCTAACTCAAAGCACAATTCAACATAAATTTCCTCACCTGATGGGGGAACTCAACACAATGGAATCCATTTGTTCCTAAGGAGGGAGGATTGATCTAGGTGGATATTGGTGGCCACCCACCTATTCCAACTGGCTCCTCTTGAAATTTTTTAGTTCAACACGTTCTTCTGTAATTCTTTGTAATTATGGGTTTTACACTTCTGGGGCTATTTGAAGCCCTGCACAGGTTCTAGGTGGAGATTGGTGGCCACCCAGCTAATCGAACTGGATTATTTTTAAAGGTTTCATGTCAGTACATCTTTTTGTACTTCCAGGGTCGTTTTGGGGCCCTAAACAAATTTTTTTTGGCTTGCCACAATCAAAATGTAGACATAGTCAAAGTTTGACGACATAATTTCTAATTCTCAAAAATTCCTTTCCAATGGGCTATCACACACCTAAAATTGAGGTCGTATGAAAAATTTACGACCTTGGGAAGTTGAGGTACCAACTTACCCATTGGGGCCCACATAACTTTTGGCGTCTCATCTCCTAGGGTTAGGTTTTTGGATGTCTAGGGTTTTGGAATTCATGAATAATGTTAAAAAGGCATTTGGAGCCTCATTGTAATCATTATTCTCAAATTGATGCACGTAGCATCCACATCTCTTCTCAGAGATAACTACCACCATTCGAGCAAGTTGTTTTTTAGTTCTGCAGTTTTACAGTTTAAGCCTATTTTATTTATTCAATAGAATTTATCATTCACTGGATATCTGTTGTTGTTCTCTGTATCTCTGTGTTATTTTATTTAGTCTATTATTCATTGCATTCCTCTGATAAATCCGGATCAAGACCCTTCACTTGTCATTCCATGGCCTCATCTTAGGGGTGGCAACTCCATTGAGTTGACCATGGTTGGAAGGAAAATCATTTCCTAGCCTCCATTCTATGTGGTTCAATTCTAGTAATAAGTAAGTATAATTTTTTTGATTGTTTTGTTTAATTGTTGTTGTAATTGGTATATTTACGCTATGAAAAACAAACTATTACATATATATTTAATGCAATTTTGAGTTAAATGTTATAGATGGAACACAATTTCAATAAAGGAAAAAAAATGAATTTATGGAGTTTTGGGTCCATGTTTTATATGGTTTATTAATATCTAGGGAAATCGGTAGTCAGGATTACTTGGAAAAGATCCAAGTTCAAAATTTGGTTGGCTACCACTATAAACCCTAGGCTAGTTGCTAATAGCCCGCAAGCCAACACCTAGCACAAAACTCATGACTCAACATAGGACCAAGGTTCCGAAAAACACCACAAGGGACATCTTTATCCTAGGGGTGCATATCCTCCTAACACAACCATAATAGGCCAATGCCTCATTGGGGATTTAAATTTAAGTAGGGAGAGTGAAAAACTTACCTCCCAATCATTCAAGCTATATGTTCCTAGTCCATAGTTATGTAACATTGGAGCTATAAATTTTTTGTTCTTAAGTGGCCCATCCCATCGATGAGGCTATAGAGGATGTTGTGTACACTATAGAATGAGTGATGGGCATTTGGATATGCTTGCAGACTAATTGATTTACTACCTAAATGAAATTGTAAACATAAATTGTGAAATCAATTCTTTTCTTAGCATTTGAGTTACAAAAACCATAACAATAGAGATTGTTATGAAAAATAGTGAGCTTTGGATATATTTTCAAGTAGATATGAGTTTATTGCTATGAGATTCTAAGGTTTATTTTGTGTTCAGAAGTTCCACTATTTTATTAGAGGAGACTAGTGAACAAGATGTTTTTCTATCAAAATGGAAGGCATCATAGCATTGGTGATAAGTTGGGTAACAATTTTGAATGGGAAACTTTCTTTTGCATAGAAATGGAGTCTACAACACATAGTGGATGATAAAGAAATGCTATCAGTTGGTGGTAAAGAAATGTTATCGATAACAATATAATCTAGTTTTCCTAGAAAGATGTCATTGAGTAAAACTTGAGTCATGATATTCTTAGGAATCATTGACCACCAAATGCTACCCAAAAGGAATAAAAGAACAAATTATTTTTGTCTTGTGTTACCATCTGTCTTTTTGAATGCACTAAAATCCTTACAAAATCCTTCCAATCATAGAATTCTAGAACCCTAAGCTCAAAATTATTGAATTGCAATGTTGGTAATAATAGGAAAATTAAACATAATGATTTCACTACCTGAAATAAAAAAATTGAGGATGAACATATAGCTCGAGAGGTTTTCCCTCTATGTAATAAGAATAGAATACTAAAGGAGAAGTAGACAAGTTTGTATTCTATGAACCCACAAGACATTTTGGTAAACCCCGACACATATGGTAGTTTATTGCAAAGTTGTGTCAAAAGAAAATTTTTGGAAGATGGAAGAAAGGTCATGTCCACATGACCAAAACTTGATTTGAGCAAGCAATGTTTGTAGGATATAACCTTGTCAAAATGTATGCAAAATACAAAAGTTTGGCCGATGCATGCAAAGTGTTTGACAAAATGTTTGAAAAAAATGCATGGTCTCATGGGCATTAATGATTGCAACATATGTCCAACAAGGCATGGTAAAAAGAAATTAAATTTTCTTTCTCCTAATATGCAGTTGGATTGTATAAGGGTGAAGGATTTTTCTATTTCAAGTGTTCTAGCATGGAATGTTTGGAAGAAATTCATCATATTCATTCTTTCATTGTCAAGGGTCTCGAGTTTAGTTATTTTGTGCATTTTTTGGATGTAGGTTTAAGGAAGAGGCCTTGCAATTGTTTGGCCATTTACAAAAAGAAGACTTTAAATGGGATTGTACAACCTTTGCCACAATTTTCAGAGTGTGCACTAATCTCATGGCTCTAGAAGTGGGAAAGAAACACGATGGTGAAATAGTAGTTCAACTTAGAGTGGTTGTAATGTGTTTGTGGGAATTTCCCTCCTTGATATGTATGCAAAATATGGGATTTCATATGATGCAAGGAAAGTATTTAACCTAATTCTAGTACATAATGTTGTGTCATGGACAACGATGGTTTTAGAGTATGCTCAACAAGCCAATGTTAAAGAATCCATAAAACTTTAAAATGAGATGCTACTCGCATATTTGAATGATGGCAAGTTCACATATGCAATTGTTATTAGTTCTTGCAGAATGATATCCTCTTAAAGGGGGGAATGAAACTACATGGTCAAGTCATGAAAATTGGATTTTGTTTACATCTTCATATGACAGAAAACGCTCGGGTATCTCTTCACCATTCCAAGACCAACTTGCTTTTGACTAGGGAAACTTCTTGTTGGCTAATAATCCATTCATTGGTCGTAATGTTCAGAATGAGATATGTTTTTTGGTGTTGATTAGGGGAATCATCACTTCACACCCTACTTATTACATAGTGAATATCCCTTAGATTCATTTGGAAAATGTCCTTCCACCAAATATTGAACATTTGGTTTCCTCGCTCAAAAATTTATGAATGGTTTTCTTTGAAGGTATGAGAGTTTCTTCCTCTTAAAAAAATGTTGATTAGGTACTTGACATTAGAGATCCATTCCACCAAGCACTAAACCATTCATCAAATAATGTATTTATAGTAACTCGTCACCAAGTATTCATTGTTATATTTTGATCTTCTTGTGTGTGAGAACTTATCACCCATTATAGCAGTGAATAAAGCACTTCTACCCTCATGGTGTCACTTATGCAATATATAGTTTTATATTGTTCTCTACAGTGAAATCACTTTCAAATAATGACAATATCTCAAGTTAGTTTGACGTGACTTACATATTTTCACATGTTGAAGCTTTACAATAAGTTTTTGATGATTTAGTATCCAATCATCAAGGTTGAAGATTTACAATAAGTTTTTGATTGTGTAGCAACAACATGAGGATGTGGAAATGTTGAATGTTCATTAAAATTTCAAGCCAACACAGAGAACCAGAGGAACCTTACAATGATCATTCCTTTATCAGTAATAATGTTTAATGTTTTGTAAATTTTGCTCGATCTTTTCATTTTTTTACAAAAGTCTATACTAGTAGTAGCTATATTTTTTTTGAACAGTTATCATGTATTAGTATTATTATGTTGACCAATGCGACTGCAACTACTTTCTAATGCAAAATACACTCGTCCTTGTTTATATGTATATATATTGTAAAACGTTTTTAATAGCCTTGCGAAATTCTAAAGATTTTCCATTGTATGATTTCCTATCTTTTTTAATAGGCTCATCTTCTAGGTATCTAGTGTCACTATGAATGCAGTGCCATGATGTTGGATTTGTTTCTAAGAAAGAATGTCTGAGAAAACCCTTTACTTGTTGGATTATATTCTTCCCCTGAGTGAATATGGAAGAAGACTCTTTGCTATTGTCATTCTATGAGCAAAGACCTTGGCTTAAGAAGTGAAATCTCATTGAATTACCTATGGTTAAAAAACAAATTGTTCCCTTGCATGGAATCCATTCCACGTGATTAAACTCATTCCACGTAATTAAACTCATTCCACGTAATTAAACTCTAATAAATGATAAGTATAATTTTTATAATTAATATGTTTTTATTGTTATTCTCATTAATATATTTTTACCATAAATAATAATTATTTAATTAATTAATGAAATCCCAAGTTATTAGTCTATATAGAATAAAATTGCAATAAAAAAATTACCAATGAATTCATGGATCCATTCTCATGTTACTAATTCATGTGCTATGTACATTTAAGGTCATCCTCATAATTATATTTTTGCATTCTCATTTCAATTAAATTCATCGATTTGTCACTAAATTTTCACATCCCAATATTATTTCAAGTATATTGCAAAATTTACTCCAATCACTTAACCATAAACTAATAACGTAATAGGTTCCTCATTCAATTCCATCTTTCATCCATTTGTCACTTAATTTTCACATCCCAATATTATTTCAAGTATATTGCAAAATTTACTCCAATCACTTAACCATAAACTAATAACATAATAGGTTCATCATTCAATTCCATCTTTCATCCATTTGTCACTTAATTTTCAAATCCCAATATTATTTCAAGTATATTGCAAAATTTACTCCAATCTCTTACCCATAAAGTAATAACGTAATAGGTTCCTCATTCAATTCCATCTTTCATCCATTTCTAACTTAATTTTCACATCTCAATATTATTTCAAGTATATTGCAAAATTTACTCCTATCACTTAACCATAAACTAATAACGTAATAGGTTCCTCATTTAATTCCATCTTTCATCCATTTGTCACTTGATTTTCACATCCCAATATTATTTCAAGTATATTTCAAAATTTACTCCAGTCACTTAACATAAACTAATAACTTAATAGGTTCTCATTCAATTCCATCTTTTGAGATTTTCAGCATTGCTATTGTCTGCCAAAAAAAACTTAAACAATAAAAAATATAAAACAGATGTAACTAGATTAATAACTTCATCATACAAAGACAGATTATAACTTAAAATTTCTAAATGCAATTACACCATATTTTTATGTCAGTTGCAACCAACTTTGGAAACTTAAATTTCACATATATTAATAATATTAATTGTATGATTAAAAGCAATAAAAAATATATATTAAAATATTTTAAAAATCCTAATATTTTTAATATTAACTGAGTTAAAAAAAATAAAAAAATAGATAGACAAATATTAGAAGTAATTCTCCAAGTCAGCCATAGAAGTACAACTTGTCAATTCTGTCAATTCCCATGTTGCATTTTCAATTATAGAATCATGTTCTTCCTTCATGGTGTCCATCCATTCTTTGTGGTCGTTAGCTTGCTCATAATTTAAAGGCTCTACCACATTCATAGATTGAGTTATTAAGGCATGGTCTCTATACATGACGGAGGTCTTAGATTGTCTTGTTTTCCTCCTTATTTCTTCACTTTGTGGAGTTCCTTCACCTCTTCTAGGTGTGCTTTGGATACTTGTAGAATCTATGATGCTTGGAGCTTCTCCTTGGACTTGTTTTGCTTCTTCTTTAGTACTTTCTTCATTTTTTTTAGGTAGATTCCATGCATCATAACCATATGCTTTTTGCACTTCATCTGCATTTTCATGAAACAACACATCTGTACTTCCAAACACCTTAAGATTGTTCGGATCAAACATTTTATAGGCTTTATATTATGTATAATAACCGATAAATATGCATTTGATTGTGTTTGCATGAAACTTTCTTCTATCTTCTTTTGGAATGTGAGTAAATACTTTACTCCCAAATATTCTCAAGTGACTCACTTTAGGTTTATATCCATAAAAATCTTCAAAACATGTTTTTTGATCTAAAATTTTTGTAGGACTCCTATTATTTAGATATACAACAATGCTTATTTCTTCAACCCAAAAACCATTAGAAATATTTTTACCTTTTATCATACTGCAAGCACATTCAACCAAGGTTCTATTTTTTCTCTTTGCTACTCCATTTTGTTGAGAAGTATGTGGCACTGGAAACTGAGGAGTATGTGGCACTGTAAACTATTGTTGAATCCCATTATTTTTTCAATACCTAATGAATTCCCCTGATGTATACTCCCCTCCTTGATCTAACCTAAGAATCGTGATGCTCCTTCCTATTTTCTTTTCAACCATATTCTTGAATTCTTTCAAATATTCAAAGACATCACTTTTCTTTCTCATAAAATAGACCCAAGTGTATCTAGTTCTATCATCAATAAAGATAAAGAAATAATATGCTCCTCCAAGAGATCTAGTTCGCATGGGTCCACAAAAATCAGTTTGCACTAGTTCAAGAATATCTCACTTTCTTTTTTCTATATGCATAGGAAACTCTTCTCTATGTTGTTTTCCTAATGCACATCCTTCACATTCAACATGTTCACTCTAAAACATTGGAAGACCTTCTACCATTACTTTCTTCTGAAGCATCATAATACCATTATGGTTTAGGTGTCCATACCTTATCCAGAATGGATACAAGAACCAAAATGGGTCCAAGAAGGCCTAAAAATCAAGGTGCTCAGAATGGCTTCAAAACATACTTGTGCATAGGCCTCGTCGATACAGGCCAAAGTTGACGATTGTGCAGTCTGTATAGTCCTTACAATGCTGATGTGGCAACTAACTGTACAGGCCATACGACCGTACAATGACGTGGAAGGTATAGTGGATGCTGAATGGGTAGACATGTAGGTTGATAGGTGCAAAAATCATGTTTGGACACATGTCAGTTATTTGGGTGAATAGTATGGTGCCACATGGACCAATATTGGGATGCTACATCGCACCCCTTCATTGGAAAGTTTTGGGAAAAATTTGTATGGACTCCCGGGGAGTCGAACTCGTGACCTCCGGTCCGAGCAGCGAAAGACTTGGCACAGCCGATCTACTAGGCCCCCCATGATACTTATTGTAAACCATAGTTTAAAAATATTATTTAAAATGATATCTGTAATCTGTCGACGGAGTTAAGGGCTGGGGCTAGGCCCCAACCCCCGACGCGTTTCCATGTGCCTATGCTATATGACCCCTCACTTGCTATCGTTTCATGCATGAATATGTGGAGCTTAGCCCCTGGTTTCAATGCTTTACCACGATACTATCACTCCGACCGTGACTTCCATATATTATTGCATGCATTTGTGGAAGTTAGCATCGGTCGGTCGGGCTAGCCCACAGACCTAGGCGCACAACCAGGGGCGTAGGACCAATAACTTAACCCTTTTGTGAGTGCATGGAGGTATAGGTTGTTTCCATATGGCCAAGCCAGATGACAAGGAGTCGAATGATAAGAGGGCCAACGCGCCATGTCTTAGCCCAGGGCCATATGGCAGTGCCCCATATTCCCAGGAGCACGGAGAAAGGGGTTTTCACCCTGCATTTTGGCCAAAAGTGGGTTTTAAAACATTGTTATATGATTTTTAATGGATTTTTAGCCATATTTGGAAGATTTAGTCCATTTTTGGAGGATCTTGGGCCCTTTTTTAGGCCATATCTTGGGGGGAAGATGAGATTTTATTGTCAACTTCAAGCCTATATAAACCAGAGGTTTTTTTCAGACATAGAGAGGTTCAGAACTAGAAATTGCTAAAGAATTGCAAAGTCAAAGCCAATTTTATGCAGGGAAGACATTGAGGAGAACACCTTTGCGGGCCATTTTTGGGAGCTTCGTTCATCTGTTTTTAGTGCCGTCAGTTTTGTTGGGTTCTTGAAATCTGGCAGAACACAACTAGATCAGTTTGTAATCCTTTTGAAAATTTTATGATGTTTTTTTGAAGCTTTGAACAAAAATATGAAAGCCTCACCCATTCAGATAAAGGCCTAGAGACATAGGCAAGAGTGTTGAACTCCGTTAACAATCTTGTTGTTATGGTTTGTTGGTTTTTCATGCTTATTTCCATATATGTATATGTTATTATGTCTGCCATGTTTCATGCTTAATTCTTCCTTTTTCATCAATTTCCTAAATGGTTAATGAACTCATTCTTTAAAACTAAACCATTATCTTTAAAATATCTTTTCGGATCAATACCTTTCATGCCATAAATCTTCCATTAACATAGTTGTGGATTCCAATGCTTGATGATCCCCCCTTGTAACATCAAGCTTATATAATCCTCCAATTCTATATCCTCTTACAATGATTTTGTAGTGATCCTATATGTCATTCTTCACACATTGTGACTTAACAAATTCAACTTTTAGATCTTGATATGTAATGGTGGATACAAAAATCAAATTCTTCTTTATGCCTGGCACATACATTACATTATGGATTTGTTTGACTTCACCAGTAGGTAAAGTCATAGATACATCTCCATACACTTTAATTTCATGTGACCTATCATCTCCTAGATAGATCTTATGAACATCATTAATGTTCTCATGATATGTATCAAACCAATTCCTATTACTTGACATATGAATTGAAGCACCAGAATCAATAAACCAGGCATTAGCAACATCAATGTCTACTGATAAAGAAACATAAAAAAACAAACAACTTTAGATCTTTGAAATCATCACATACTCTGGCACCTTTATCAACAAAATTTCCTGAATGATTTTTATATTTGGACTCATTAAACTTTCTCCTCCTTCAATCTTTAGCATAATGTCCAAACTTACCATAGTATAAGCATCCTTCATTCTTCTTCACATTTGTGTTTGTGCTTGGTGGTGCCCTGCCATTATTTGGTTTTGTTATGTGGCTTGAGTTCTTTATTTCTCCTCCATGGATTTCCTTTGTATGATTTTTTCCCTTTCTCCACCAATGCCAGATATGAATTGTGAGATTCTTTCTGCACTCCTCCTCTTGCAGAAGAATACCTCTGAATTCATCAAAATTAGGGGCATTTTCCTTATCTATAATACCATTAATGAACATTTGATATTCATCTGACATGCCATTTAATGTTAGAGTGACCAGGTCAATACTAGAAATCTTCTCACTAAAATCTTCTAGCTTATCTTTCAACTCTTTGATTCTTGAAAGGAAGTTGTTGATATTTTCATTCTCCTCCATATTAATTGAAAGAAGCTTACTGTTCAAAAATAATACACGGTTTTTATTCATCGTCTCATACAAACCTTTAAGTTTCTCCCAAGTTTCATGGGATGTTTTACATTACCTAATGTATGGCATGATGTTGTCCTTGACGAAAATCCTCAAGAGCACCTTCGCTTTAGTCTCTTGTTGCTCCCAATCGTGAACAAAGGCTACCAGGGAAATTGGCTTTTCTTCGCCTCCACATGCGATCGACAAAACATTGTATCCTTCCATCAGTTTCTGCAACTTAAAATTCCAATTGACATAATTTTCTCCATTTAACTTATTTGATTCATTTATATATGAATTTGCCATGATATATGCCATTTTTTTTTATCTAACACACAATATATAACATCACCTCTTTATAATGTGATCTTTTTCATAATCAGTACACCGTGAAAAACATATAATCAGCCTATCATATTACCAATAAACACCATATCATCACATTATCACACACCACCATTTAGCATTAGTTGAATTTTTTATTCTTTTTAGTTTTAATTTATTAATTTGACCACACCATGAAACCTTTCCACATCATATTTAAGTTATAATTAATGTTCCTATTTACATATTATAAAAACCTCTTTCACCGGATCGTCCAACATTCAACCATAAAAAGACAAAAAATTCCCTTTTTACTGAAATATACCATCCATAAAGAACAATATATATACCTTCACCGCCTCTTTAAAAAAAAATGAATGCCTCTTCCACAGTGATCCTATAGCCTCATTCGCCCCTCGGATTTTAGTGATTACAATGGGCCCAAGGGTCCATGGCTCTCCCTTACAGCGAAGAAACAACAGATGATCTGACAGCAGACAAGTATCAAACAAAAATGTAATCTTCATGCATATTGATGGCCCTCTCATGTAGCCCTAAATTCCTTCACGTTTACATGAATCTTGACACTGTCAGTGCCCTTCTCTCAAGAGAAAACAATGGCCTCTTAATTGCTTCTTCATGCAAAAAAGAGAAATCAGTCACAATCTCTTCTCCCAATCACAACAATGACCATCAATGCTTAGAAGATGCTCTATTTTTTTAATCCTCAAAGACCATGGGTGGTATCTTTTCTCCAACTTTGGATAGATCAAACTCTTCCACACAGCGTGACAGAAAAACACCCTCTCATCTCCCCCTGTTCTTTCACCCTTCACTACACTCATGACCCTCTTTTCTCTCATAAGGAAATCAAGGCTTTCTTGCATAGGAGGAGAGCACTCTTACACAGAAACCAAAACGATAGAAACAATTCCTCACAACCCTTATGACTCTCTCAGACCTCACAAATTTCACAACACTCACGCTCTCTCTGGCTCACACGACCCTCATGGCTCTCTTCGCTCTGATAACAAATCATAGAAGATCATAGAAGAGCACACAGAGTTAAACATAAGAAGATATGAACACAAAAAAACTTGTCTATGACATTACATGAATGGGTATTTATACAATGATGAGGTGAACTGCATCATTGATTGGTTTCAAGATCAATGGATAGAATTACATCTTCCAGATTTTTCTCATTCTTCTCATAAGTTACTGGAGTCAGTGTAGTCAGTGCATTTACTTCATACTTATCTCTATCAACTACCAGGTTGACTGGTTGTTTAGTTAATTGCTAACAAAAGGCAGTGGCAATAAGAATTAGTGGCACTTGGAAATTGGAGTGCTCATGATTAACACACACAAAACAATAGATTGTATTACTTGCTCACTTACACATATACATAGGTAAATATATATTTGGATTTAGATTCAACTGATTCCATATTTGGAGGGATTGGTTGAGAAGATATCTCAACAGCCTCCTACAAATCTTAAACCAACCCAATCTAGTCTCCTAAAGTAAGCTTTATTTTAATACCCTCCCTTAATGCTTACTTTACAAATTACAATACTTAATCACAATTAAAACACTTAAACTTTCATTTGTCTGTCTGGTCTTCCTCAGCACTGAAACTCACTCTACAATCACACAGCTTCCACTCTTTCTTCTTCCTCTTCTTCGAGCTTTCCATCGACGCATTTAAATTCAAAATGCCTCTGACCATCTTTCTTGCACTTGTATACTGGACAATTTGACAACTTGGCTCATCGGGGCTTCCGTGATAAAAGTTGACAATTATTGATGCATTCTATGAACTTGCCTTCATCTGTCATATTTTTGCTTTCGGTTATCCTTCAGTATCTAGAAGAAAAGTTTCGATAATGAATGTCCTCAACATTCCTTTACACAAGGTGACTTCCAATAAAAACAATGTACTTGATATTGGGGCTGCCAGCTTGCATCAAAATACAAGTTCTTATTTTTACATAAACACTTACACACAAAACTTTAAACTCACCACGTAAAGGTAACCTGTAATTGTCAATCTTGGAGCACCGAAGTACAACAAGAATCTACAACTTATAACATACTGGACATAATCAAACTAGTAACATGCTCTTGTGGCACCGAAGAACACACAAGAACTACAAGCTTGAACTACATCACTATGTTCAAAATTTGGTTCTATTTGATTTACAAAACACACCAAACAAAACAACTAATTTGACACAAAGATCCATCCACAGATGTGCTGCATAGTGACCAACATCTGTCCATAACAACACCTCCTTTATGGGCAATGAAAAATCTACATGAGCACCTCGTTTCTGCAACACAATCACAGCGATTAGTGTGACTTCCTTTCACATTGGCACTTCACAACAATGGCACTAGTGGTTACAGTCTTTAAGGAAATGGAAGCTACTCCTACTTTCAGCAACATTCCCAGGTTCCCAACTTGTAAGCTGCATTCAATTATATTTGCACTATGCATTTGCACCTTACCAGATTCGTAATCCCCTTTCGCAGCGATCATACACATTTCAGCAACAAATGACAGGCATCTTCAATTTAATGTCCCACGCTTTCACTAATTGCTCAAGACTCCCACAATTTCCATGATCGAGATCAGATCCGTCAGCTAATAGAGATCCGTCAACAAAAAACTGAATGGTAGCGGCCTCCTTTATCTTGTCAGCTCTTCTTGTAGATACTGGTGCACCGTTTCAATTTTCAAGGAACAAGAAACACACGCAGATGCTAGGATTCAAGAAACAAATGCTCCGTTTCAATTTTCTGGCAGATTAAATGCCGATTTTCAGCGATATCTCAAGTCAGCGACAATTCTCTAGCAGGAAGATCTCAATTTTGGAACTTCCTTCACCGTTTCCCCTCAATAGTCAGGCAGCAAAATCTATCCACACACATCAATCTTTGCAAAGATGAAGGCAACGTTTCTCACAGCTGATTGAACGAATCTCCTTTCCACAACAATTTGCACAGCAGGACTAACGGCTTCTCCACAGCGATCAACAGGTATCTTCCTTTTCTGTAGCAGTTTACTCGTGCATTTTCAGTGAACAGAGTTCAACAGCGATTCAATAAACGCAACAATCCTTGTGTGCGTAGATCAACCGGCGGCGATACCTCAATGCTGCAAATCCTGCAAATCCTCGACCAAACGGTAGGCAAACAACTCTACGCTAATCTATTTACAGAAGATTAACATTGTCTAGATTGCATGATCACAACCCCTCTCATGAGAGAGTCAGGGCTAAGCCTGCTCTGATACCAACTTGGAAATTGGAGTGCTCATGATTAACACACACAAAACAGTAGATTGTATTACTTGCTCACTTACACACATACATAGGTAAATATAGTTGGATTCAGATTCAACTAATTCCATATTTGGAGGGATTGGTTGAGAAGATATCTCAACAACCTCCTACAAATCTTCAACCAACCCAATCTAGTCTCCTAAAGTAAGCTTTATTCTAATAGTGGCTTCCTAGGCAGTGGCACTCCGTCATCCTTTACATCTAACCCTTAAACGTCATTGAATTTATCTCTGTGTCGTATGGACATCATCTGCTTAGACGTATAATGTCCATTTGCAATGGGTGTTGCAGTGGTCATTATGTTCACAAAAAAACTTCTATTGTGAGGTTTTTTAGAGAAAATGAATGACAGAGTACGTCGAAAGAGTCCTTACGCTAGGTCAAAAGTAATATAGTAGTTTTCATTTGAAATTATTATAATAGTTTTAATTGATTAACATTAGTGTTGATAAGCAATATTGTTTATAAACAACATTACAAAATAACGACTTTGTTTAATTGTTTTAGGTTTTGAATTGTTTTAAGTTTTGACGTTTTTTTGTTATTTTGTGACATTACAATTTTTTTTTTTATTATTAAATTGCAATTCTAAATGTAAAATTGGATTTAGTTTGTTGAAAAACTTTTGAAACACTCGAATTACACAATATTAACCACTTAAATCTGTATATCCAACAATTTCTTACTCAAACAAAAATAGCCAAAACATACTACCAAAACTTAAAACAATTAATTAAATTAAGACCCCAAAAAAATACACTAAAGACAATGTGGACTCCATCCATTATTGTGAATTTTTTTTTCTATTTAAACTTCACCCCCCCCCCCC
>JASDQU010240913.1:143951-154313 GCA_032191745.1 Picea mariana
AAAGACTCAGGGTGAGAAAGAGCTCCCGAGTCACCACTTTACTAGTTTCGCCGCCAAAATTCTCCTTTTTCCAGGGCTTCTTTTTTATACCAATAAAAATGGGAAGGGCCTCCACTCTGTAGCTATTTTTTTATAGATCTAGCATGTTGTATTGATATCCAGTGTAGCCGCCTTCACCTGCCTAGATTAACTACTCGATTCCGTTTCCCACAATTCCTAGACAGGGCACGCCTGATCATGATGTTATATGTGTCAGGGAAGGACACCATGCGCATCATCCCATATCCTTTCCTCGTGGTTTCATCTGCATAGTTGTAACTTTGTACATCCTTACCACAAAAAAACTCTCTTCGCACTTACTTTCGTCCTTCTTGTGATTTATCCATCTGTCTTGTTTGAAATTGAGTGATCCGACCTCCTTGAGGCCAACTGGGAGAGAACTGACAATGAAGAGGTCTTGTAGACACTTGGCGTCCCATTTTCCAGGATGTCAGTTCTCCTGGATATCTCCTCCTCCGTGGGAAGGGTGTCTCGCACGAATAGACGTGTTACATTCTCCTTTAACTTCTCAAATACCACCTCCCACCAGAACCATCTACTTTCCCCGAGTCCCTAGATGAATGCCATTTTTAAAAGGTAGTTGGCTACTGCATTGCTTGTCTCGTGACATGTGCTGGGTTAATGGATGATGTTCCCTTTATGCATATTGCAACCTTGGAGAGGCCATGATATAGATGCCAGTTCGTCAATAATTTCTCTTGATGGCTGGCCTTGATGATTTTCCTCATACCAATGATGAGAATATGTGAATCCCCTTACAAAATAATCACTTTGTGCTCTAGATTCGAGCCTTAGACCAGAGAGAAGACCCACATGTTTTTGACCATTGTTGGTGTTGTGCCCAATTCGAATGGTGAAGAGATTTAAGATTGCACTCGCTGAGACCCTTATGATACCTCCAACACCTAAAATGCGTGTATTGTCTTTCGAGGCACGATCAAAATTAAGTTTCAGGAATCTCGGAGGAGGAGTTCCCAATTCTACCTCTTTTTATTTATTGAAGCTTGAGTTTTCTTTGATAGATGGATATGTTGGTCTTAGTACAAATGCCAGTTTTTGATGATCTTGATTTCCTCCCTTGTAGGTCTAGAGTGTTCCTCCTACAAGGACAAAGAGGTTATGGTTTCCTTAATTTTGGACGTAATTCCTTGCCAAATTTGGTCTACTTCATTGTGCTAGTTTTTGAATATCTTGTGTTTTCTCTCTTTTCAGATATTCCAAAGTAAGAAACCCATAAAAAGTGTCAAAATTCTATTTAGGATTGGGTTCTTGAAAATTTTTGGTCTCTAGGATTCTATTGTTTTATTGATATCATGTCTTATTTTGTCAGGAGTTCTGAAGCACAAGGCTCCTATGTCCCAAAGTTTGGAAACCATCTTATAGGAACTGAAGAGGTGGTTCACATTTTGTCCATCTTGGAGGCACATCGAGCAAATAGAAGGTGCATCAAACCCCCTTCTGATTATATGATCCAATATTAGAGCCCTTTAGTTAATGAGAATCCAAAGGAACGTTGTTGTTTTAGGAGAAATATGTGAGTTCCAAACCTTACTCCATACTAGAGACTGAACATTGTCCATATTTCCCATTGCTTGATGATAAACTTCCTTTGTATTAAAATTATCGTTTCCTTTTTTTCCCCATTTCAAAATGTCCCTCCCTATTTTGATGTGAATAATTCTTTAGTTAAAAGATAGCTCCATATCCTTGGGATATTTCTCTTCCCAAACCATTGGCCATTATGAAAAGTTTTTCAATCCTCTTTCTTCCATCGTGTTCTACTGAGGGCTCTTTTCCCATAAATCATGAAGCCTTATCCAACCCACATCACCAGTGGTTTTCTGAATTTATTGGTAGTTTCCTTTCATGAGTAAGGTTGGAATCTTCTCCGAGGAATCTTCCAAGAATAGGGTCGATCTGTCATCACGGATTTCCCAGAATCTTTTCTTCTAGACTATCCCCCTATTTTGTCACATAAGATTTCAAATGAGCAAACAAGGGTGGGATCCTTCCAATCAAATCCCTTCTTTGGGATGGCTATGATTTGTATATTCATCCTTCCAAATTATGTGAAAAATATATTATGGGTTCTTGTTCCATCTTAAGATGATTTTCACCGTTAACACATGTCCCATCTTTTGGGGGTCCCTGATGCGAAGACCACCCATGTTTTTCAGGGTGCATATTTTTTCCAAAGCTACCAATGTCCATTTCATTTCCCATTTTTCTCCTCATCAAAGAATGTTTTTTTGGATAGCGCAAATTCTCTCCTAGATGTTTACGGGGGTTGGAAGAACAAAGAACGAACATATTTTCATTGTCATCATAACATATTTAATTAGTATAACCCTTACTGGAAAGGTTGATAATTTATGGGTCCAACTATTTAGCTGATCATCCATCTTGGCTAGGACTTATTGATAAGAATTATTGTGGAGGGATTTATCCAGGAGGAGTGTGGCTAGGTACTTGGAGGAAAGGGAGGTCCTTTGAAAACCAAAAATTATTGAAATATTGCATTGTATGGCGGGGTATTAAAGATTTTTTTTTCCATGGTTTATCTGCATTCTCAAAGCTTCCATAAAGAGATCGAGGATTCATTTAAAGGATCTAACTTTGTTGACCACGATACAACCCATTAACAAGGTTTCATCCGCGAAGTGGAGATGGGAGAGGGGTTCATATTGGGGGCTAAGGTGGAGTCCTCGTATTTCCCCTACTTGTCGATACATTTTGATGAATCTCCCCAACCTTTCAACTAGGATTATAAACAAATAAGGGGAAAGAGGATCCCCCTGACATATACCTATGGTTTCTTTGAAGGTGGGGGAGGGGAGATCCATTAACCAGAATCGATAAAAAATATGAGGAATCGATAAAAAAATATGAGGGTATCAAGATTGAGATCCAAGATATCTAAGCTAAATAAAAACCAAACCCCCTAAGCATTTCTCTCAAGAAATCCCAATTTATTCTATAATGGGCCTTGGCTAGATCTAGCTTAATTATCATTCCTCGAAGACCACTTGTATTAAGAGTATGTATTGAATCGTGAGCCATAATTATTCCATTGAAAATTTTCCTTCCTTCTACAAAACCTCCTTGTTCCGATGAGATAATTTCCTATAGAAGAGGTTTTAGTTTGTTTTCAATAACCTTCAAAATTATTTTATATATAACATCGCATAAGGAAATGGAGTGGAACTTATCTATCATTCTTTCTTCCCTCTCTTTCGAGATAAGAGTCAAGAAGGTAGCGTTGAAGGCTTCTAGAATAGAAATATATCTTCAAGATTCTTCCAAAACTTACTAGTCATATCTTCTTATGATTCCCCAACAGGATTGTAAGAAATCCAAAGTAAAGCCATTTGGTCTAGGAGCCTTCCCAAATAGTACTACTTTGACTATTTATTTTAAATCCTCCATAGTAACCATTCTCATGAGGATGTGATTTTGTTCAGGGGAAATAATACTTGGGATGGATTCTCTTATATTAAGGGTGTCCTCCCTCTTGTTTATGTTTGATTCTTATAGTAAGATTTTATAGTCAGTTACCAAGTCCTTTTCAATTTCATTATGGTTTTCTGGTATGCTTCCCTCTCAAAACTCTAGGGAATTGATTCGATTATGATTTCTTCTCCATAGGAGGGAATTGTGTAAGAACTTGGTGTTTCTCTCCCCTTCCTGAAGCCATTGGATTCAATATTTTTGGCGAATAAATATCTCTTCCTGCTTCACTCTTTCATTGAGGTATTGATGGATGATCTCCTCTTTGGACAATAGCTCGTGGGAGTGATGTTGGAGGATTTCCTAGTTTTGTATTTCTTCCATTTCCTCCAACTTTCTTTTTTACACTTGGATGTTCCCAAAAACCTTCGTATTCCATTTTCTTATGCTTGATTTGACATTTTTCAGGCACTTTTGAAATCGGCACATCTGGGCGCCATATATGTTAGGAATCTTGTTCCACCATACTTACATGAACTGCAGGAATTATGGATGCCTTAACCACAAATACTCAAATATGAATGGCTTGGGTCATGATTTTAGGGAGCTTACCCAACTTAGATTTGTGGGTTCGTAACCTGATCCATGGAAGGGCTTGATTTCAGTTGTAAACGCCTGATTCGCTTAAAAAAAATTCTATTAAACTAAGAATTTGTCTAGTCGGTCTGAAACTTCTTTTAGATGCCCTCTTTTGTTGCTACAGGTGAATCATCCTCCCTCGGTTGGAAGATATATAACACTTAACTTATCAATAGTTTCCTTAAAAAGGTTGTTCTCTGCATCTAACTTGCAAACACCGCCTTTTTTCTCTTTTCGAGATGTAATTGGAATGAATTCCCCCCCACCTTAGATATAATGTTCATCTTGCATTATATGAATTAGATCGGAAATTTCTCCTATGAAATATATTTTCTCCTTAGGAATCATGGGTCCATAAGCATTTGAAGCATAGCCTCGATCCTCAAATCCCAATTTGCGGAACCAAATTGTGAGGATTCTAGGGAGCTACAAAACAACCTCAAATTGCATGATACCTGGATCCCAGAGGATTTCCACCTCTCCGGAGAATCCCCCGGCCTCTAACCATTCTACTTGACAGTGTTTCCAAATATTTTTAGCTATTTATTCATTATGAATATGTCACATTTTATCTCGTGCAACATTACGATTTCTGGCTTTTCGTTAGCAATTATTTTCTTAAGAAGTCTGTGTTTGGAGAGAGCATTCAAACCTCGTATATTCGAGGAGAATATATTCGTCATTAACATTTGGTTTGGGTTTGAAATTATTTATTGGAGTCCCACGACCTGGTCAGAATCTATAAGGAGTGCTCCTGTTACTTCTAGGACTTGTTCTTGAGGTTTCCTGCATCTTCATTTTTCCTCCCCACTCTCTTTTTTTATATTCTTAAGAGGGTCAGACTTGATACCGAGGATCCCTGAAAAGGATGCCTAATTCTCATTGTTTCTCCCTTTTCCTTTTCCTTTGATAAATTCGTATTGCAATCTATGTTTAACCAAGGTGTATCTTGTTTATATATTGTTCTTTGGGAATTTATATGAGGGATTTTATATCCACCTCCATATATTCTTGTTATTTATTCTCGGTCTCAGACTCCCATTCTTCTTCCTCGTGTGATTCTTTCGTTTCCTCCATATCCTGCATTTTCATCGCTCCCTTAGGGTTTGGGGGATTGGAAGTGTGCAGATCGGCTCGACGATGTTTTGGAATCTCGTCATGTTTTCCAGTGTTTATTTTTTCCATTTGGTTGGGGATGTTGCTTCTTTGTTATTCTCTTTCTAGCTCTCGTTCGTGGCCAAGGCCTTCAAGCTATTTGGGCCTTTCTTATATGTTTACTCCATGGTATTATTACCTTTCTTCGTTTCCTTTCTTTTGTTTGGGATCTTTACGAAGCCTTCACCATCCTTTTCCTCTTTATTTTTGTTTCTACCATATGTTGAATTATGGGGGAAGTCATAGAATATATGTCTTTTTTCATGGAACTTTCTGTATCTAAATGGGATGTGTTTCTAGTCTATCGTTTGGGTTCAATCGTCATCCTAAAAGGAGATAACTATGGACTATGGTAGGGATCCAACCACATTCATGTAAATATATATCCTAGAATAGGATGTCTATTTTTTGTCTTGATTATTTTCAACATCTTAACAAAGGATCCCAAGTTGTTCCCGATTCCTTCAAAGGTTTTAGGGTTTCAAAACTCTCAGGGCGAGGAATAGAGTCTGAACTACAGCAGAGCAACTGTAAATTCCTCTTTCTCAAGGGATTTTTTTTTTTCCTTAGGTGAAGCCTTGAGTTAAAAAAATATGGGCCTTCATAAAAAAAATAAATTTCCTAAAATCATGTAAAAATTAGTATAAATAATTCTTTCGATCGAAGATTAACCTCCATTTTGCCTTTTCCTTTCCACCCTAATTTCACCCACACCATTAGAGAATTCTCCGAAGGCCATATTCCCATAAAGATTCCATTTAGCACATGGTCCTTCATATGATGAATGTATCTTCCAATCAGGGGGATGTAGCTTCGTATTTTGGGTTTGCGGCTATCTGGGACAGAAATCCATTTCTCATCCACTTTTCTTTCTTGTGTTATGTGTGGGCCTTTAATTTGTACTATTCGATGTTGGGTGGACCATTTTCCTTCCCTTCCATCGCGACATCCTTCAACATGAGGTTGGAACCCCTTGCCAGTGCTTCATTGAACGAGTTTTCCTTTACCATCTCTTTAGTCTCTATTATCGCCACATCTAGGTAGTTGTTTCCTTTGTACCACCTCTAGGTATTTAGCAACCATTTGAGTCCCAAAAGAGCCTCCTCAAAAATTTCACTCTCCCTCTTGCCAAAGAACTTCCAATAAAAAAAACTGAAACCCTAGCCTGCTCCACCTACCATTGCTCCTCGGGGGATGTAAAATATGATTTTTCATATTCAAATTAATAGAAATTATAATAAGGGATAAAATGTCCAATTTCTATTAAATTTTGAACTTATTTTTCGGATGCACTTTCTACAATATAGTTTGAGTGTAATTTGCTCCAGCATCAACATGGAGTTGATAAATAAGATATATTTAAATAGATAGATAGGTTTTGGATTTATTATAAGTAGAAAGTGATAAATCTTTCAAAAGTAAAAAAGAAAAATAGATTGAAAAATATTTATAAAAAGTTTGCATTTGAATGGATTTGATCTTTCTAAATTCATAATATATTTTAAACTTATGATAAATATGGAGTTAAAATGGATTTACTCTATTTTAAAAAAATGCCAAAATAATAAATAGCTACACATGCCATAGCTTGTGTTTATTGAAAGTCTATTAACATAAAACAAAGGTTTAAGCAATTTGACACTATGGGATAAACAACACTCAAACCACCCCATTAGTTTTGGTTGTTCTTTTGGCTTAATCCAATAAAAAAATCTAGTTAGAGTTCTCTTTTGGATGTAAAAGTGTAATGATTGGACGGTTTGCTTTTTTCTTTTATATCATAGGATTATTTTTTTAATGTAATAGGAAATTATAATGCACTAGAAATGCTATTTTCATTTTATTTTTTTATATTAAATTTTTATAAATTATATATATATTATTTAATACAAAATACTTTTATGCATAATTACGTGTTTTCATTAATTGTGTAAAATATTTCAATATTAGAGTTTTTTTTATATTAAATTTTTATAAATTATATATATATTATTTAATACAAAATACTTTTATGCATAATTACGTGTTTTCATTAATTGTGTAAAATATTTCAATATTAGAGTTTTTTATTATAATTAAAATGATAAAATGAATTTTAATATTAATATTTTTGTTGGACATAAATTTTATAATATATTATTTTTTTATAAAATAATAAAATGAATTATTAAAAAACTAGAACCAATTTTTTTATATTTTCTATAAATGCAATATTACAATTTTTTATAAACAATAAAAATAGAAAAAATAGAAAACAATATTATAAATTCTTATAAATTTTTTAAAAATAAATCTCTATTTAGAAAACATGTCGAAACCATTCATTATATAGTCGATAAACCACAATAATTTAGATGAAGAAACCACAATAAATTTGGATATATTGCATTAAAAATTAATTAAGTTATACAATTTTGTTTATATAAATTTTATAAAAAATAAATTTTATAATAATAAATGTGTAATGTTTTTAGAAAATATTATAATAGGCTCTAATTTTTCAATAAATTAGAATTTATTAATAAAAATTCTAAAAATAAAAATGATATTATATTTTGTTTGTATAGAAATAAAAATATTTAAAAATTTAAACAATAAAATTAACAGTCATTATATTATTGATAATAATAGTTATTAATCCATATTCAAACCATTACCTTTTTTTATACCTAGTCTAGAATGACAAATAATAATAAAAAATAATATTATAATATTATAGTTGATAGTATTATAAGTGGATTGCAACAATTCTTAATAGTTGTTTTGGAATGTAACATTTTGTCATATTGTGAAGTTGATCAAATGTGATGCGACATTGTCACATTCATTAAGGGTTTTGTTGCATTTTCTATATAATATTATTTATCCAACTATAATGTAAAATTGTTGTGTTGCTTAATGTTTATTTCAGATTGAGATATTCATCTTGCCATCTTAATAGATATGGAACATTGTAGAATTCATCAAATTTCATGTCAAATTGTGATGTTCATTAAGGGTTATTTTGCATGTGATATTAATAAATGATTGCAACAAAACATTCACTTCAATGTCACATACTACCTTTAATCAAAATTCTTATTTTCCCATTATAATTTAGATGAAATAGTTTATTCTGTAATTTCAAATCCATAATTTAAATATTTTTTTTCTTTGTACTTTCCAATGCTATCTGACAATGTTTAAAATTATTCATATATAAACATATGCAATGATATTTCCATCTCTGTTATTGTATCCAATAATACAGATGGAAATATTGAGAATGAAAACTGATGCAGGAGAATAAATCCACCCCAGATCAAAATTGAAATGTCAAACTTTGAGAGGAGGACGTGATCTCTCGTGAAAATGTGTCGAAAGAAGAGGGTATTAGGTTGTAATTTGTTGTTTCGAGAAATTAGTTAGAAATATCAGCAATATATTGAAGATATCGCGGATCCAAAATGATCCAAGTAAATTGAATCGTTTCCTTATTTATGTAAGCCTGTGGGCATAGAGGCAAGGCCTAGCCAGGGACAACGAGCGACCAAAATGTGTAGCAAGCTGGATTCATTCGAGATTGAATCCAATAAAATTTGTGGTTCTAATTCTGTTTCTTACATTTTTAGTTTCCATGTTAATTATTTTAATTCCCAATTTGAACTTTGTGTGATGAGAATGAGATCGAGCAATGAAGAGACGAAGTTCCCATGAAATTCGTTGTGATTTGAGGCTGCATGGGAAGATATTATCATAAGTTTTTGTATTTGATATTCTAAATTTAAGTGTTATTTTGAGGGTTAGATGGATTTTGTATTCTCTGTTGAAAGATACATTCAAATACCATTAGATATTTGTGTTTGGACGTATTAATAAATGATGTTTTTTTGTTCAAAGCATGGTGAAGGACATTGAATTCCTTAATAATTCTTGGTAGAAAACTCATAGAGATATTTCCTCTAATTTGTGTTGGCTAGAGGGTGATAATATCATGAATTGGAATAACGCTCCTGTAACATAGTCTTATGCAGTTAACTCTTGGGTGTATTTGTTTTATTTATGTTTAATTGTTGCTTGTAATTATTTTCAAGGAGAAAGTGTGGGCCCATAAACCATAGGTCTGAGGATCAAAACTCACTACTAAATTGATATTCACTAGGTAATAGATTTGGTCTTCATCAAGTGGTATTTGAGTAGGGAAATATTTCTCTATGTGTGAGTGGGTAGATGTAGAATTCGAAGAGGAGCAAGGAGTGCTCAGAAGGTTCAAGAGGAGAGAACTTGTAGTACCAAAAGGTCAAGCTCAGAAGAAATATTGATGAGGTATTGGGTGGCAGGTGTGGAGGCTAGCTACAGGATAAAGACTTTGTTGCAACTCATTGTTGAGCATTGTGGATAAACTCAACAATACATGAAAGAAGAGAAAGAAGACTATAGATTGAAGATGGACATGTTGCAACAACAACAATGGAGACACATGATCAGGAGATCATGAATAATTGTACCCTAGGGGTCTAATGTAGGAGCATAAATCCACCACTGATAAAAATTGAAATGTCGAGACTTGATAAGGAGAAGTTGTTAAGGAGGACACGATTCTTCGTGAACACATGTCAAGGAAAGAGGGCATTATATTGTAATTTTTTTTTGAGAAATTAGTTAGAAATATTAGAGATAGATTGGAGATATATCGGATCCAAAATGACCATGTAAACTGTATTGTTTCCTTAATTATGTAATCATGTGGGTATAGAGGTAAGGCACAACTAGCGCCATCGAACGCCCGAACTGTGTAGTCAAGACATTTTCATTCAAGATCTAATCCAATAAAATTTATGGTTTCAATTTGGTTCCCTATGCATGATTTTTAGTTTCTGTTGAGCCTCTAAATTGACATCCCCACTACCCTATTATACTCATCATCTATACCTTTTTCACTTACCTAAGCTTGGATAAATGAAAAAGAACACTATCATTAGCCATTGATGAGGTCATAAGATAAAGTATAATTAATTCATGCATTTTTGTGGTTTATTGAGCTAGGAGACTAAATGTTTCATGTACTAATGTTTTAATTTT
>JASDQU010240913.1:154413-174484 GCA_032191745.1 Picea mariana
GAAATTAATGGTATTTCTTTAGCAAACACACTGATTGATTTGGGTGTAGCAATTAATGTAATTCCTTTTGACACTATGCAAAATCTCCAAATCAACTAGTTAAGACCAACCCAAACCATCATAGAGTTGGCAGATAAGTCAGTCATTAGCCCTGCAGGAAGTTTAGATGATGTCACAGTCACTCTAGCTTCTTGGGAATATATAGTAGACTTTCTAGTCATCTACTCTAAATCATCCTCCAAACTAGGACACCCTGTGGTTCTTAGCTATCCTTGGTTGGTCACAGCAGATGCCTTTATCAGTTGTCAGTATGGTGAGATGACTATATCCAATGGCACACATAGCCAAAATCTTGTCCTCTTTCCTCCTACCCAACCGACATAGGAGATACCTATCTAGTTAGAAAACCTCTATGGAGAAGAAGATTGCATCAGACCCATGTTAACACTTGAATAGGTAAGAAGAATGCAAAAACAATCGGATGAACAAGTCTTAAATTTATTTTTGGCTGATACAAATTGTATTGAATACCCAAGGTCTTTTGCAGAATTGTCACACATTTTCAGTTCTGAATTTCAAAAAACTTGGCACCCTGATATCACTCAATTATATACTTTATCACCATCTTCCTCAGAGAAGGAAGAAATTACTGAACTTGTTGATATTAGCTTAGGAAAACATTTGTATATCAACTCTAGTTTGGAACCAGAACAAAAGACACAAGTAATTGAAATGCTCCAAAGACAATTTGATGCCATTGCATGGGATTATGCAGACATGAAAGGCATTCACCTTGACACATGCACACATCATATCTACACTAATGACCAAATCAGACTAGTTAGACAACCTCAGCGAAGGATGAATCCATCCCTTAAAGATATTGTAAAAGAGGAATTGCAAAAACTCCTTCAAACCAATCTCATATACCCCATTTTAGATAGTCAATGGGTGTCTCCACTTGTAATAGTTCCTTAGAAAAATGGTAAGTGGAGAATATGTGTAGACTTCAGGGAGCTCAACAAAGCCACCCATAGGGATTATTTTCCCTTACCATTTATTGATCAGGTGTTGGATACCTTGTCCATAAAGAAGTATTTTTCGTTCCCGGATGGGTTTAGTGGTTATAACTAAATACAAATAGCACCCGAAGACTAGGAGAAGGCCACTTTCACCTGCCCATGGGGAACCTATGATTATAGGGTTCTTCCTTTTGGACTTTGCGATGCCCTAACCACTTTTCAAAGGGTTGTCCTAGCCATTTTATTTGACTTGACAAATGATTGCGGGGAAGTTTACATGGATGACTTTACAGTCCATCGAAAAGACTTCCAGGAAGCTTTGACAAGTCTAGAAAAAGTCTTGATTAGGTGTAAGGAAACTAATCTTTCCCTAAGTAATGAAAATTCAAAAATGTTGCTCACTAAAGGTACTATTTTGGGACATCACATCTCTGGTTCTGGAATGAGAGTTGATCCGACAAAGATTCATATTATCACACAAATTAGAATACCTTCCTCATAAAAGGAAGTTCGTAGATTTTTAGGGCATGTTGGCTACTATAGAAGATTCATTCCGAATTTTACAAGCCTATCTACCCCTTTATTCAAGTTATTATCTAAAGAAGCCGAATTCAAGTGGGATGATGAATGCCAAATATATTTTGAGATTCTAAAACAAAAATTGTCAACTACCCCTGTATTAAGAGGACCAAATTGGTCCCTTCCTTTTCATATTTGTACCGATGCCTTAGACATAGCTCTTGGGGCAGTTCTTAGAAAAAAGGAAAATCAAATGCCTATGCTATTTATTTTGTCAGTAAAAATCTGTCTCCAGCTGAAGTTAATTATACGATCACAAAAAAAGAATTGCTAGCTATGGTCCATGCTATCAATAAATTTAGACACTATATTACAGGATATCAAGCTTTTGTACACACTGATCATTCAACCATCAAATTCTTAATGAACAAACCTGTAACAAATCCTAGAGTTACAAGATGGTTGTTATTATTACAAGAGTTCAATATCAACATTATTGATATACCTAGTAAGGATAATTTTGTGGCTAATTTCTTATCTAGAATGATTCATCTGGGAGATAACGCACCAATAGAAGATAATTTTTCAGATGAAAATTTGTTTGCTATTTCTACATTCATTCCTTGGTATGCAGATGTAGCTAACTATCTTGTGATAGGGAATATTCCTCATAAATTGTCTCCTAGAGAAAAACAGAAAGTAATTCAGCTAAGTGAAAACTATATGTGGCACAATGATTGTCTCTACAAAACAGGACCAGATTTGGTAATGAGGAGATGTGTAAGGGAATATGAAATTCATGATATTTTGCAAGCCTTCCATGATGGTCCTTGTGGAGGATACTTCGCAAACAAGAGGTCCGCTTATAATGTTTTGCAATATGGTTATTATTGGCCTCATATTTTCAAAGATGCTAAAACCCATGTATCCAATTGTGATCAATGCCAACGAATGGGTAAGCCTATTACACAAGACCAAATGCCACTTCACGCCCAAATAGTCATTGAGCCTTTTGAAAAATGGGCATTAGATTTTGTAGGGCCCATCAACCCTGCATCTAAAAAGAAAAAGTACATACTTGTATGTATTGACTATGTGACTAAGTGGGTTGAAGCAAAATCTTTCCTAGCTATAACTAAACAATCAGTGGTAGATTTCTTTTTTAATGACATCTTTACTAGATTTGGTGTACCTCGAGAAATTGTGACTGATCAGGGAACAAAATTTGCCTCTAATATTGTCAAAGATGTTACAAAATAGTACCAAATTAAACACAGGAAATATACACCCTACCATCCACAGGAAAAAGGACAAGTAGAATATACCAACAAAGTTATTGAGGCCATTCTTGCCAAAACAATACAGCTACACCACAGGGACTGGGCTGACAGATTACTAGAAGCCTTATGGGCTTATAGAATCACCTGGAGGAATACAACAGGACATACACCATATGAGTTGGTGTATGGGCAGAAGGTACTTCTCCCCATAGAATTCCATATCAAAACCTTCAGGACTGCAGTACAAGTTGGCATGAACTTGGATGACTCCCAACAAAAAAGACTCGTGCATCTTAATGAGTTGGAAGAAATCAGGTAGGAGGCACTTCAAAGAACCACCCTCATTCAAGAGCAGAGAACAAAATGGCATGACAAGTATCTCAAAAAGAAAAATTTTCAAGAAGGAGACTGGGCCTTGTTGTATGATAGCAGATTCAAAAACTTCAAAGGTAAGTTAACTACTCATTGGATGGGACCTTACGAAATTGACATTGTCTATGAAAATGGTTCAATCAAGCTAAAGACAATTGATGAACAATCGACACCACTACTTGTGAATGGTCACTGGTTGAGAATTTATAACAAACCCCTATCAAGAGAGGAATTTTTGACTCGTATACTACATAATTTAGATATGCAGATGATCATTAAGGAAGAAGACCTTCCTACTGATCCACATTGATTAATTCCTTTATTTTTAAAACTTTTGTACATAGGTTTGGATTGTGTTTTGTTAATAAGATGAAGGTAACAAGGGATTCTTACCTCCTTTTGTTTTACTTTCACATTTTATCTTTGTAAGTAGATTTCTATAATTTATTTGATCCTTCAAGAACTTGCTAATCATCAGTTTGTAGGCATCAACAATACTCCGGTACCAGAAATCCTACTCTGGTCCGGTACCAGTAGCCCTGTGCTGGTCTGATGCCAGAAGTTTGTCCTTATACGGTACTATCAGGACACATCACCTAATTGACAAGGAATGTTATGCATATTTCAAAATCTTATGTCAATTAATATGAAGTATGAAGCCATGCAGGAACCACTTAAGATGGAGCCAAAAAGCTGAATGCAACATCAAATGGCAGCTCTTATGAAGAAATAATTTCTTTTGGTCATGTTGCTGACTAAAGGGAAGTATATTTAATTTCTTTTGGTTATGTTGCTAGCTAAAAGGAAGAATTTTTAATTTCTTTTGGTTCTATTGCTAGTTAAAAGGAATTATTTTAATTTCTTTTGGTTGACAAAGAAGACATAATCTTTACCTATGATTGTTAAAAGAACCATGCTTAATCCGCTTTAAAGTCTAGAGGTTTCCCTTATCGAGTATTTCAACATGATTAAAGGGATAAAAACTATATTAGCCTACAAGTAACTATCTCACCCTAACTAGACTTCAATAGTATTCATTGGATTATCTTTTCTAAAGAGTAACATATGAGTATATGAACACTCTCTGTCATGGGCACACTAGGAATTTTTTTATGGAAGAGGATGTATCAGTACCCTAAGGTAACTTTAGGTCATTCTCTTATGGACAAACATAGACAAAATTATATATCTGGATCCAATGTGCAATACAAAAGTTTATTTTTACTTCAAACAAATCTTTAAGGACATCTAAATAAGAGAATATACCTTCCAACACAATACCATCCCAACCTCTAAAAAGGTTTTTAGACGAGCCTCCCCTGTCACCATGAAAAAGAACTCTTTAATAAAATTGAAATAGGTGACTATGGATAAGAAGCCTTTGATGGAAAAAGGGTTTAATAGACTAACCCGCTGGGATACTGAACATGTCTGTTGGCACCGGGTACCGGTCTGTGGTATGACTAGGCAAACCCATCAGGGTACTGAACAATCCTATTGACAATGGGGTATTATGTCTGGGGAAGGGATGTCTCTCACTAATTATCATAACTACCCCACCAGAGTACTGAACAAGCTTGTTGGTCGTGGGTTCTGGTTGAGAAATGTCTCATCTATACTTGTCTGATTGAAAAATCAACTTTTGTCATCTAAAATATGAGCACTACAAGCAAAGCTCATTGTTAACATTTATTAGATACAACTCCATATTAATAAACAAAGATAATTATTACAAGCAAATGTCCATTTGAGAATTACCCTAAGTCAACCTTACCGGTCTGACATCTAAAGCCTACATTACCTAAGAAGGAAACTTCTTAAGAGTGGAGCCCTAACTAGGGAGTCTAATCTACTTATACTCTGAAATTTATCCATAACATCTAATGATAGTAAATATCTGAAGCAAGTTAGGTTGGATCTGTTCTTCTGGAAAAAATATTAAAACCTCTCGGTTTTCACTGCTGAATGCTGCCCTTGTTAATAAGTCATCAAAAGAAAGGCAATTTCAATTTTTTTAGGCATGTGATCATATGCTAGGTGGTAAATGTACTTTTGGAATTTGATTTGGTTTCCTTTCTCTTATCATATTTTCTCCATTATGATACAGAGTGTTGAATCTTCTTGCATAAGGATATGAAACATACTTGGCATGGGGGAGAGTCAAAGAGCTCCTTCAGAACTCTTTTTCAGACTCACATATCATCTTTAGAAACCAACATGATCACCCTACAACCCTGCAAAACCAGACACAAAAGAAGATAAGCACAGAATAAAGAAGTTTCATGAAGTACAGGAAATTCCAGTACCAAGCTTCCAGAAAACTCCATCCTAAAAATATGCACTCTGAAAATATACAAGCTTCAAATACAAAAGCAGTTTCATATGCTATGGGTATTGATCATACAACGGTAAAAGAAAAGGTAACATGGTATTATTTATTTTCCTTTGCTTATAAAACTACAATAGGTATGAAAATGTATACTAGATCTTATGACCTTAGTGTTAAAACCATGCAACTATCCCTTATACCCATATGCCTAACCTTAATCAATCCTCTCATCACATAAGTGCTCGAAAATGATTGAGGGAAAAATCACATCAAAAGTATGAGTATGAAGCATGTCTAGTAATGATGGGCCACGAACGTGCTTCATCCTTAAGAAAATCACGAACTTATCTTGTGTCATGAGCCATGATTCAACATCAAATTCACCACTCAGAGGTACAATCACCTATCCCAAACAACAATGATACTTCGACACCCAACGTTTCGTCCCCATCATTACACTAAACAGGAAGAAATGAAATGACTTATCTGGGTGGCGAAGCCATCCAGATGAGCCTCATCTTGTCTTAATTTCCCTTTGTGACATCTTTACTTAAACTCACCATTCGAATTAGCGACGCCATCACCATATATTTCTCCATTACCAACCTTTCTCCAGTTCTGAGCTTACCTCTCCTTATGATCTCCAGTACCAAACCCTTACCCTCATCAGCTGACTAAATCCTTGTGCTACAGCCTGAGTTTTTTATCACAATTTATAAAGATGGTTGTAAGTAGACATGAACCGATATTCCAGATTTATAGAGAGACTGAGGAGTTCCAACTGTGTAGAGAGAAGTATGCTAGAGCGGGATGAATGCCATTTTTGGAGAAATTCATAGGTTGGCATGAGAAGGTATCTCACGCATTTATTCAGGGTTACGATGGAGAGATTGCGCACATAGGCAATATGTAGCTAACAATCAATGAAGAAACTTTAAGGGAGGCCACAGGATTACCTAACAGAGGAGCCAAGTATTTCAAAGGAGTAGGAATCAACAAGGAAATGTGCCAACGATTTTTGAAAGAAGACCATCAACACCCTGATTGGAAAAAGGATATCCCTAGGAACTATATCAAGGAAGACTATCATCCAATGCTTTCTAGTCTTCAGCGATTCCTCACTTGTGAGGGAAGGTATGCTGTAACCTTCATATATCATCTTAGGCTTTTATTACACTTTGAAGGAGGCCCTGAAATTGATTTCCCATATTTTTTATGGATGAGTCTGAACAATATGGTAAGAGGTTTCAAATCCCTATCCAAAACTGAGAAGACTAACATTTACAATCAAGGTCTTATTAAGATGTTAGTTTTACATGAAATTAGGAAGCAAAGGATTACCTGGAAAATCCTCATCACTCAACACCTTCCCACAGAAAACAAACCTATAGAGGAAGCCCAACTTGCTCCAGAGAAATATAAGGAACCTCAAAAGAAAAAGGGCAAGAAGGATAAGGCAACTCCATCATCATCCAGAACAGTGATTCAAAATGAAAAAGCTAGTAAACAAGAAGGGCCCACTTCCACAATCAATAAGACTTTTAAAAGTCAATAATCAAAAGGTAAAACCAAATTAGTATAGGAGACTTCAATAGTAGCACTTGAGGAGAAGGGTCATATGAAAAAAAATGTAAGGAAAAGGAAGAATAGCTTAGAAAATAAAAGTGAACAGTCTATAGAACAATCCCCTGTAACCATTCCACAAATAGAAAAGAAGAAAAGGAATCCTGTGAGCACCCCTGATCCAGTACGCCCTTGTAAAAGAACCACAAGGAGCATGTCAAATAAAGGAAAAGAAGTTGTCAGTCCTCATACACATGAAGATCCAATAGATCTTACCTCCCCTTATGAGGACCTTTCAGTCCAGGATGACATTCGTAGTTTGACCGAGGAACAAGTCACTATTACTTTATGTGGGATGAGGGAAGAAGTGGAGGAAAGAGAATACATATAGCCGGAAACAATGGAGTGAATAAGGACCTTAACAAAAGAAGAGATGAAGAAAAATATTGGGGAGCTGCAAAAACAAAACCAAGAACTCAAACAAGAAGTGAAGGAATACCAACTATTGGACTACTATATCAAAAAGGAAAACGAGCAATTGAAGGCAACCAATGACCAACTTCAAGATGACCATGAAGAGACTTCTAATAAGCTCAAGAAGGTACTAAGACTCTTACAATACATTAGAGTCATAAAAAGGGAGCTGAAAGCAGAAGCCTCAGCCATCAACATCATTGATCCACAGAAGTAAAGAATGGAGTCTCAAATTTTGTAAAATTTTGGGTTTGTTTCAGTTGCATGAGGACATGCAATGGTTTTGGCATGGGGGAATGTTGAGCCTCTAAATTGACATCCCCACTACCCTATTATGCTCCTCATCTATACCTTTTTGGCTTACCTAAGCTTGGATAAATGACAAATAACACTACCATTAGCCATTGTTGAGTTCATAAGGTAAAGTATAATTAATTCATGAATTTTTGTGGTTTATTGAGCTAGAAGACTAAATGTTTCATGTACTAATGTTTTAATTTTCCATGTATAACCTTTTACCTCTAGATGAGTCCAGCCTTTCTGTACCAGCTCAGTCATCTGGTACATATGAAACAGATTTCCACTGTCCAAATCCGGTACCAAGCCCACCTTTCATTCAGATCCGGTATCGAATCTCACCTGTCCTGAACCAATACCAATGGCCGTAGACAGTCGTGATCTGGTACCAACCACTTGTGCATTGTTTGGATCCGATACGATTTATCAAATCTCACCTGTCATGATCCGGTACCAATATAGAAAGAAGTATATACCAAGTCTAGCTCCAGATCATAGTAAAGATAATTGTTGGATGTTTGTTGAATCATTAAAGCTCTAGAAAGGTTATGATAAGCTTGTTTGTCTATTGCTTCATCCTCATACACTTTGTTTCATGAGGATGAAGCTTAAAATATGTAACCGAATATACAAATTTGACAATTGACTGATTTGCTAAAGATTTCACCTCCTTGTGTTTCACGATTAACATTGTTTAAATAGTCATGGAAATGATGGTGGAAGTAGTAGAGAGTTAGTATAATCCATCATGTGAAGAAGCGTTACATAATGTAGAACACATTCTAAATTGAAGTTTAATAGAAGGATGTCATTTATTTTTAGGTATTGATCATTTATGAATGAATGTGAGTTGAGTTGTTAGCATAGTTTAATTCTATGTTTTGAAATTTAAGTAAGAGGAATGTGTGGATTGAAAGAAAGATTACTGTAGAATCTAGTCGCTGACCTATTGAAGAGGCAAGGCCCCACCGGCCAAAAAAGGTTATCATCCTTATAGATTAGTGTTAGTAGTTGATTTCAATAGTATATATGTTAGATTAGCTGAATCTTAATACTTTCAGATGATAGCAGTAGATTTTAAACTAGGATTTCGATCATACGATTGTTTGGAGATCTTTACTTACTCTGTTTTGCATATGCTCTGTTTCTGTTTTTATGAAGTTGATTTTGTTTCATGGACATAAATGTTGGTAGCAATAGTCAGACATATTTGAAGGAGAACTATTGAAGTTTACAACAAAACATTGTGAACCACAACATACTTAGTATATTGACTATTGAACTACCCATGCTATGTCTTGATTATTGATCTGTGATTTCCTTTTCAAAGGTGTGATTGCATAGTTAGTTTTCTGGGTCAGATAACAAAGTTGATCTATCAAAGAGCTCCATCTCATATTTGCATGTGCCATAATGGAGTAGATAGCCTCTCTGTGAAATACAACCAAAGTGTGTTTTGATTTGCTAGTTTGTTTTATTTCCAGCATGCATAATCTAGAATAGTTCTATACTCATGACATTAGAATTACCTTTCTTACTTGTGTCTTGTAACTCTGTTGATTACGAATCCCAGATTGATAGTTAATGAGTGCATTATATTACACATATAAGTAGCACAATAGTTTCCATGTTAATTATTTTAATGCACAATTTGAACTTCGGGTCAAGACAACTAGATCAAGAAATGAAGAAACAAAGTTCCTATGAACTTTATTGTTATTTGAAGTTGTGTGGGAAGATATTATCACAAGTTTCTATATTTGATATTGATATTATGTGTGTTATTCTGAGGTTTCGATGGATTTTGTATTATCTGTTGAAAGATCGATTCAAATACCATCAGATATTTGTTTTTGGACGCGCTAACAAATGATATGGTTTTTGAGTTCAAATCATGTTAAATAATGTTGACTTCCTTAATAATTCTTTTCCTAAAAATCATTGAGAGATATTCCCTCTAATTTGTATTGGCTAGATGTTTAAAATATAACAAATTAGAATAATTCTCTGGTGACATAGTTTTATGCTGTTAACTATCGAGTTTACTTGTTTTGTTTACGTTCAATTGTTTCTTGTAATTGTTCTTAGGGATAAAGTGTGGGCCCATAACCCACATTTCTGAGGATGGAAACTCACTAGTAAATCAAACTCACTGGTAAATCAATCTTCACCAGGTACCATATTTGGTCTTCATGAAAATTCCATCCCCAACATCATCTTAATAAGGAAATAAATGATGTCGAAGAACATATCATCATAATAAAGAAGACATCAATGTGAAACGTATTATAAACAAAAAAAATAGTTAATAAAAAAAAAGAGGAGAGAAAGGGATAATGTTCCCTTGATGATCATTGCAATGCAATAAAACCCTTAATAAATGTCAAGATATGACATCACATTTGATTAATGTTACAATGCAAAAAAACTCTTAATGAACTTCACAATGATAAATAACATTTGAAGAATTCCATAATGTTACATACCGGCTAATATTGCAAAGTGAATGTCTCAATCCGAAATAACCATCCAGCAACACAACAATTTCACATAAAGTAAGAAAAAATTAAAGCCACAATATGACATAACCATTGAACAATGTCACAACCCAGAATAACCCTTGATGAACATTTCGATGTGACAACCCTTAATGAATGTCACAATCTGACATCACATTTCATTAATGCTACAATGCGACAAAACCCTTAATGAACATAGCAATGTGACATTACATTTGTTAAACACCACAATGTGACATGATCATTAATGAGGCAAGATGAATGTCGCAATCCAAAATAAGCATTAAGGAATGTTTCAATCCAACTTAACCATCGATGAATTTCACAATCCAACTTAACCCTTGATGAATGTCGCAATGATAAAAAATGTTTTATGAATGTCACAATGTGAAAACATTCTTTATGAATGTCACAATGTGACATCACATTTCATTAAAACTTAATGAATGTCACAACCTTACATATATGTTAGCATGGCAAGATGAATTTCTCAATTCGAAATAACCATTAAGGAACACAACAATTTCACATAAAATAAGCCAAAATTAAAGTTCGAATCTAACACTACCATTCAAGAAAGTAACAATCAAACATAACCCTTTATGAATGTTGCAATGTGACAAAACCATTAACAAAATCACAATCAAACATATCCATATTATAAATTAAGATAAAATGAATGTTAGAGTATGGCATATAACCATTGAAGAATATCACAACCCGTCAAAAACCTTGATGACCATTTCAATGTAGGAGAACCCTTAATAAATTTCACAGTATGATAACAGATTTTATTAATGTCACAATGCAACAAAACCCTTAATGAACATTACAATGTGAAATTAAATTTGATGATTCACCTATGTTACATACCCATTAGCGTGGCAAGGTGAATGTCTTAATTTGAAATAATCATTAAGCAATGTAACAATTTCGGATAAAATAAGCCAAAAACCCTTGATGGACATTATATCTAACAAAACCCTTAATGAATGTCACAATGTGACATCACATTTCATTAATGCCACAATGTGACATCACATTTCATTAATGACACAATGTGACAAAACCCTTTAGAAATATCACAACGTGAAATTACATTTGATGAATTCCACAATGTGACATGACCGTTAATGTGACAAGAGGAATGTCACAATCTCAAATAACCATCAAGGAATGTTGCAATCCAACTTCAACCTCAATTCATGTCCTAATGTGATAAAATCCTTTATGAATATCACAATGTGATATCAAATTTCATTATCCCTTAATGAACATCACAATGTGACATGAAATTTGATGAATTCCACAATGTTATATAGCCATTCACATGGCAAGATGAATTTTACAATTCGAAATAACGCTAGAATGTGACAAAATCGTTAATGAACATCACAATGTGACATGAAATTTAATGAATTCCATAATGTCACATGGTTTTTATTGCAACCATATGAATGTCACAATCCAAAAAAAAAATTATGGAATGTCGCAATCCAACATAACCCTTAATGAATGTTGTAGTGTGACAAAATACTTTATGAATGTCATAATGTGACATCAAATTTCATTAATCTTGCAATGTGGCAAAGGCCTCAATGAACATTGCAATGTGCCATGACATTTTATGAATGTCACAATGTGACATATTTCTTAATATGAAAAGATGAATGTTGCAATTTGAAATAACCATATACGATTGTCACAATCTAACATAACCCTCAATCAATATTGTGATGTGACAAAATTATTTATTAATGTCACATTGTGACATCACATTTGATCGATGATACAACGTGACATAACCATTCATGAATGTAGGAGTCTGACACAAGTAAACCAAGATGGATGTATTAATGTTGAATATCCATTGAGAACATCACAATCAAACATATCCATATTATAAAGTAATCTAAAATGAATGTGACAATCTGACATAACCATTGAAGAATGTCACAAATTGAAAAAATTGTTGATGAGCGTTATGATGCAATAAAACCCTTAACAAATGTCACAATGTGACACCACATCTGATTAATTTCATAATGCGATGAAACCATTAATGAGAATTACAATGTAGCTTGACATTTTATGAATTTCTCAATGCTAAATTACCATTAACATGGCAAGGTGATTTTCTCAATCTGAAACAACCATTAAGAAACACAACAATTTCACATAAAGTAATCCAAAATGAAAGTCACAATCTCACATAACCAATGAAGAACTCACAACCCCACATAACCCTTGATGGACATTGCAATGTGAGAAAACCCTTAGTGAATGTCACAATGTGACATCACATTTCATTAGAGACAAAACCTGACAAAACCCTTACTAAACATCAGAATGTGACATCACATTTGATGAATGCTCCAATTTGAAATGGTCATTAATGCAACAAGATGAATATCACAATATAAAATAACCATTGAGGAATGTGTGACATCACATTTGATCGACACCACCATGTGACATAACCATTCATGAATATAATAAGCTGGCATAAGTCAACCAAGATGGATGTCATAATGTGAAATAACTATTGAGAACATCACAATCAAACATAATCATTGATGAATATGACAATGTCAAAAAACCGTTGATGAACATTGCAATGCGATAAAACCCTTAATAAATATCGCAATGTAACATCACATTTAATTAATTTTAGAATGTGATGAAACCCTTAACAAATATCACAATATGACTTGACATTTAATGAATGTTTCATGGTTACATTACAATTAACATGGCAAGGTGAATGTCTCAATATGAAACAACCATTAAGCAATGCAACAATTTCACATAAAAAAGGTAAGGGTTTGAAAATACATTCATAACCATCATTATCAATAATATAAGAGTGGTAATTTACTATTCAAATTTTTAATTTTAATTTTAATTTTTATGCAAATAAAATACACTATCCTTTTTATTTGTATAATTTTTATTAATAAACTCTAATTTATTAAAAAACTTGAGCATATTTTAATATTTTGGAAAAACATTAAAAATTTCATTATTATAAAAGTTATATAAACAAAATTATATCCCTTAAAAGTTGACTTGATATTTTGCCTTAATTTAGTGCGGTTTCTTCATATATCCAAATTTAGTGCGGTTTCTTCATCTCAATTCTTACGGTTATATACCCAAATTTAGTGTGGTTTCTTCATCACAATTCTTGTGGTTTCTTGATTGTTTTCCAATTTGTTAGCCACTAAGAAACAATATATAATGAATGGTTGCCATATTTTTTTTCTAAACACTGAGTTTTTTATTTCGTTTTTTTATACGAGTTTATAATATTGTTTTCTATTTTTTATTTTTTTTAAATGTAATATTGTTTTGTTAGAAAATATAGAAAGATTAACTCACACATTAATTCTTAATATTAAAATTCATTTTATTAGTTTTAAAATAAATATTACGTTATAAAATTTATGTAAAATAAAATCATTAATATTAAAATGTGTTCCCTCAATCAATATTGCAACATTGCAACATGTTAAAATAATTTATTAATGTCACAGTGTGACATCACAATTGATCAACAGGACAATGTGACATAATCATTCACGAATGTAGGAATCCAACACAAGTAAACCAAGATGATGTTTTAATCTCAAATAATCATTGAGAACATCACAATCAAACATATCCATATTATAAAGTAAGTCAAAATGAATGTTATAATATGACATAACTATTGAAGAATGTCATAATATGAAAAATACGTCGATGATCGTTGCAATGGTACAAAACCCTTAATAAATGTCGCAATGTGACATCACATTTTATTAATGTCACAATGCGACGGAACCATAAATGAGCATCACAATGTAACCTGACATTTGATAAATGCCACAATGTTAGATTACCATTAACATGGCGAGGTGAATGTCTCAATCCAAAATAACCATTAAACCACACAACAATTTCACATAAAGTAAGAAAAAATGAAATTCACAGTATAACATAACCATTGAAGAATGTCACAATCTAAGATAACCCTTGTTGAACATTGAAATGTGACAAAACCCTTAATGAAAGTCACAATGTGACACCACATTTCATTAAAGCCAAAATGCGAATAAACCATTACTAAACATCACATTTGATGAATGCATGAATGTGACATTTTCGTTAATGCAACAAGATGAATGTCACAATCTAAAATAACCATTAAGGAATGTGTGACCTCACATTTTATCAACACCACAATGTTATATAACCATTCATGAATGTAGTAAGCTAATAAAACTCAACCAAAATGGATGTCTTAATGTCAAATAATTGAGAACATCACAATAAAAAATATCCATATTATAAAGTAAGGAAAAATTAATGTTACAATTTGACATAACCATTGAATAATGTCACAACCTAAAATAACCATTGCTGAACGTTGCAATACGACAAAACACTTAATAAATATCATAATGTGACATCATATTTGATTAATGTCACAATGTGACAAAACCCTTCATAAAAATCGCAATGTCTATTGAAATTTTATTAATGTCTCAATGTTACATTACCATTAACACGGAAAGGTGAATGTCTCAATAAAAAATAAACACTAAGAAACAAACAATTTCACACAAAGTAAACCTTCAGGAAACATCACATTAAGAATTAACTGTTATAATGTTCACGGAAAGCAACAACATGAATGTTGCAATCTGATTAGAAACGTTGTAATTCAACATAACCCTATCAAATATAATATTATAATATTATAATATTATGAACTATAAATTATAATATTATAATTTTATATGATTAGTAAAATTATTTAGCAAACTATAAGAACAATTATAATATTAATACATAATATTAACCAGAGAATATGAATCTTGCAACCCTAAATAACCATTTAAGAATGCCCAATCCAAGATAACCTTACCAGCTCCCTGGCTCAGGTGTCCACTACCAAGCATGAACAAGCGTCGGTTCTGGATTGTGTGTCGCACGACCCATGTACTAGGAAAACCCACCCATCGCATCCTGAAAATTGAAATGTCACCTCCACCATTATTACTGAGCTCCCACCTTTAGCAGACTCTACATCTTTTTGAATTGATAGTACCCAATGCCATTATGGAAAGGAGTGTGTTAGAGATAGTCATGAAGTTTCATATTGTTCGCATATAGAATATGGATAATACATTTTCTCTCAATAGGGTTCACATTTATTTGGCCATCATATCGATGAATGCTCCATTGTATGATTTGATTCCAAGTAAAAATATGACCAATTGATTGGGAATTGGAGAGCTTATTTCCATAATATCACTCATCATAGTTCTCCATGAGAATGATAGGAAACTTGGTAAATTTTTTAGGAATTTAAAGGAGCCTCTTATCTTCATTTACAACTCTCATAATGGCTACTTGTCTCTACTTCATGTGTTTATTCTTGTTTTCGTTCCCTTTTTCCATTGGTCTCTCACTCCCTTTTCTATGTCCTTCCTTATAACAACACCTTGCAGATGTAAGATTCACTCTTTGGGCACTGGTAATTCCCAAGATGGGCCATGTCAAGCAATAAAGGAAACACAAGAAGTTGCCAAATACTATGAAAACCATGTTCATGAGGATGACAAAGTGGCCATGTCAGCCCTAGAAGATGAGGTTCACCTACTCCATGAATTCAAGGAAGACTTGGAGGTCGATTTTAAAGTGGGAAGGGTGATGTGAGATATGGGATGCACCAGGACCCGAAACTGCAAGTTTTCCATAATCTTGAACTTTGTTGGCATGTCAAGGCGATGGTTTCTCTCGGCATGCTTCCTAAATACGAAGACTTCCTTCAACTCAAAGGTTGAATGCAGATGTTGGAGATACAGATGGAGTATATGTCCAAAGTTAAAATTGGTTGGAACGCAAGAATCGGTGCACTTTCCAACCATGCATTGTTGGTATCGCTCCTAGAGATGCAATTGTTGGTCCAACTGTTGGTATCTTTGTTACTGGCAGTGGTCTTGGTGCGTCGTTTATTATCACTGGCAGCCCGAGAACAATGGAACCTCAGGTTCCTAAGACTTTCTAGAATGTTTTCTCATGGTTAATTAAAAATTTTGCATACTCTTTTTCTACCTTATAGATATGGCTATATCCATTCTAGACGTTTTACCTCTATCTTAGAGTTATAAATAAAATCGTGACATATATTTTATGCCTAGTTTCCCCATTGAGGTAAGAATTTTTGCATTATGAACCTAGAAGAACATCATGTTCTTTCAGGTCTAAAAACTTGATGATTACTAGATTGTTTAGAGTGTAAATATTTTTTTTATGACTGGCGGAATCGACGACTGGGTTCTCTCATACTCGCGTGACGCAGGGTCCATTCCGACTGCTCCCACTATAACTTCGAGATGTCATACGTATTCTACTTCCAAAGGCATGGATAAATCAGGGGGATTTCAACTCATAACCTCATCAAACATAAAAATTCATATCATGGCACTTGCCAATTAAGCTGCCCACTGGGGTTGTTCAATGTGTAAATATTAATAAATTTTTTTACTTTACAAAAAAAACCTTATCAACTATAATATTTTGATTTCTTATTATTAGTAAATTTTTTAGTATAATATTATTAACCGAATATAACCACATGTACAATATTCATAAAAAAAAATAGTACTAAATAAATAGTATTTATATATTAATATTATAATATAATAGTCGATTTTTAAATTTAATATTATAATTTCTTTTTCATGTAAAAATTTAGTATATATATATATATATATATATATATATATATATATATAACATTACATTACATTATAGTACAATATTTTAATTAATATTAATATATCTTTACTCATTATTAGTAATTTATTGTATAAACTTTGTTAATATAAGTTAGTATATTTATTATATTAATATAAACATTAGTATAAATTAATATAATGTAAAATTATATTATAATATATATGTTAATATTTTTATGGGTACACCAATCACATTAATAATATTAATGTGTCTCGACAACATTAATTTGCTAAATATATACCTATCGATACGCACTCACATATTAATAATATTAATATGGTTGTTTTTAGTTTTCACCTATAATTTATAACGTAGCTCAAATTTGATGATTTATAACATAGCTAACATTTAATGATGGAATCCCTATGTTTTCTTATTTTTTAATATTTCTATGCAAAGATATTATGCTCTATTATTTTAGATAATTTACATGTGATATGTCACATTGATAAGTTTGTTGTTGTAATGTTATAAGCATGATTTTTATTTTTACTCTATAATTTAATATTTTGTGTATATATATTTGCTTCGTTGATATTTTAAAATATTTAAAATTTGATATGTTTTATAAATGTATAGACTATGGTTAAGACATCAATCAAACATATTAGACCATTTTAATAGTTAATAGTGATTTTTACAGTCCATCAACAACTTTAAGATACTAAATCTCATTTCAGATTTCTCAATTCTAACTTGTTCACTAAGAATGTGTATTGTGACCCCCCCTCGAAATTCGATCATGGATGAATAGTAAGCGATGGCTTTCATTTTCTCCACGGCTCTGAATTTGCCAATCAGAACTTCAACGTTAGTAATGAGAACTTCCCACATTGGTTTGCCAAACCCGAATTTAAATGCATAGAATTTGATATTTCGAGGGAATAAATTTAAAAGCTTGAATCGATGCTGAGCTTTTTAAGTGAGCAAACACCGAGTTAAAATTTTATCATGTATAAGTGTTGAGTTAATTAAACAAAAGTTATTCGTTTATTCAAAAATAATTTAAATTTTTTGAAATTTGATATTTTAGCAATTGATTAACGACATTCATCCGACTGTTTTGAGTTTTCCCGTCATAACTCCGAACTTATGAGAACTTCAGCATAGACTTGCCCATCAGAATTTAATTTGCATAAAAATTGATCGTAAGTGAACGTAATTATATAGTTATTCATTTATGAGAACTTTAACATCAACTTGACAATCACAATTTAAGAACTTTAACATGAATTTGACAATCACAATTTAAGTGGCATAAAATTTAATATTAAGTTAATGGAATTATATAGATATTTATTTTAGAAGGAATATTTATGATGATGGTAATGATGATTAATGTCATTTGACTTTAAGAGAGTATTTGAGTATTTGTGACTTTAAGAAAGTAAGTAAGTATTTGTGATTTGTTAGAATTTTGTTTATGTGCTTGAAAAGCATTAACAGAAGCTTTCCAAGATCACCATAGTTTTGTTGAGTTAAGAGGTTAGGAAGGTTGGTAGTGTGACAAATATTTTGAAAATGAGATTTAATCTGGGTATATGCTGGACAATCTAGGAGAAACTGCTTTTCATCTTCAACCTTCTTAGTGTCACAAAGGTGACACACTCTTTCATCCCCTGGTATTTTTAGGAATTGACCAATGCCCAGTTTCACTATGGAGCTTGTGAGAATTTGTTCTTATCTTAACAATGTTTATTTTTTTCTTTACACTTGTCAAAACATATATATAATTTTGATCTTCTAGATTAGGGTTAATTACATCCTTATAATACTTTAATTTTCTTTTTCCCTCTAACTCTTTATCACACCACATTTTCTCCTTAAATTTTGATTTGACAATATTTTTAATAGTATCTTTGTTCTGTAAAATGGTGTCTTCCATGATTCCTCAATAGTTTAGCCAAGACCGGGAATCTTTATGCCATCCACCCTGAGTTGATCATGGTTACAACTCGATTTTGAAGCAATTTTAGGAAGCCTCTTATCTTCCATGTTGTTTAACTTGTTCTTATACATTAGTTATCTAGTCATAGAAGTGCTCTCAATGGGGGAGAGACTTGATTTTGAAAGGAGGATGGGATAGGGTGTATTTCCTATAATTTTGAGATTATAGGTTATAAAATTCTTTTGTATTTGATCTATCTTTCTCTAGGATTCATGAGATATACTACATCCCCAGAATTCACATCCATAAAGAATAACAAGTGTAACAAGAGTCTCAAAGAGGAGTTTCTTCTTATCCCAAGTCCAAAGATCAACTCATTTACAATTGTTTTCAAGCTCATAATAAACTTTCCATCCCCCAATAATCCTTTTGTCAATATTATAATTTTAGTTGAGCTTGTGGTGAATATCAATTCCAAAATATTTATATGAAAAAACTTTATGCAATTTTGTATTGTCATTTACGGAAGAAAATTCCCAACAACAATTCATTTATCTCTTTTAAAAAAAATTATTGATCCACGTCTTTATTTATCTCTTCTTATATGTTGTTGATTTGAACGCTTTTCATCTGCGTACAAGTTCATTGATTGAAACAAATATTTTATATCTTATTTGGTCATTATTAATTAATAAATAGATAAATTACCATGGTTTAATAAAACATAAATAAAACCATTAATAATACAACAATAGAAACGTTAAAACATAAATAAAATTATTAATAATATAAAAATAAACATTAAGACATCATTCGTAATCAACAATCAAAACATTAAAACGTAAACAAAATTATTAATAATACAACATTAATACATTATTCATAATCAATAATGGAAACATTAAAACATGAATAAAACTATTAATAATACAACAATGTAAACAAACATTAAAACATAAATCAAATTATTAATAATACAACAATAAACATTAATACATTATTCATAATCAACAATG
>JASDQU010240914.1:0-18075 GCA_032191745.1 Picea mariana
GCTCTAAAGGCTGAAGAGAAGCTGAGCTGAAAGCAGGGTCAAAGAGGCCGAGGCAGAAGTCAAGCCAGGGGAAATCAGTTGTCCAAGATAAAAATAAGAAACCCAAGGAGGACTGGAAGAAACCTCGGGCTCGAACTGAAAGAGGTGGAACCTCATAGTGAGGGCAATATGTTGAACAGAGAGGGAAACATACCGAAAAAAGAGGAGATTATGCTGATAATAATATTTTTCCTCAAACTAGAGGCAGAGGAAGAGGAAGAGGTGGAGTAATAAAGTGCTTCACGTGTGGAAAGAATGGACACAAATCTTATGAATGTCTAGACAAGAATAAAGAGAGTGGACAGACTCACATCGCTAAAACACAGAAGCGGAATGTTGAGGCAGAGGATGCTGAAGGCGGAAGATCACTAATGATGCGAAAAGTTCTCTTAACACCAGAGAAGGAGGTGGAGAGTTTCGTCCAAAGAAATAGACTTTTTCGGACTGCATGCAAAACCAAGGACAGGTTATGCAAGGTCATTGTGGATAGTGGTAGCATGGATAATCTCATTTCAACAGAGATGGTAGAAAAGATGGAGCTGGAGACGATTGGACATCCAAGTCCATATAGAGTTTCATGGCTACAAAAAGTTCATCAGGTAAATGTCACTAAACAATGTTTAGTTGAATTTAAGATAGGAGGATATAATGATAGGATACTCTGTGATGTTATTCCCATGAATGTTTGTCATTTATTGCTAGGTAGACCATGGAAATATGACATAAATGTGATTCATGATGGGAGGATGAATACATATACCTTAGAAAAGAATGGGAGAACTCACATGTTGCTTCCAATCAAAGATAAGTAAGTGAAACCTGAAGTAAGTAACACTGTACTTCTCATGAGTGGGAAGGAACTCCTTAACGAGGTCAAGAAGAAGGAGGAATCACAATTCATTGTGGTCAGGAAGCCAATGATTGTTTTAACCAGCACAAGGATAGATGATCTACCAGAAGGGGTTCGGGAACTACTGGAAGAGTTCGCTGACATAGTAGTGGATGAACTACCTCATTCATTGCCACCAATCAGAAGTGTGAGTCATCATATTGATCTCATACCTGGAGCTAGTTTACCAAAAAAAGAAGCATACAGATTAATGCCGCAGAAGAATGAAGAGGTAAAAAGACAAGTTCACGATTTGTTGGACAAAGGGTTGGTTAGAGAAAGCTTGAGTCCATGTGTTTTTCTGACAGTACTCAATCCAAAGAAAGACGGAGGCTGGAGGATGTGTATTGATTCAAGGGCAATCAAAAATATAACCATCAGGTATAGATTTCCATTACGAAGGATGGATGATCTAAAGGATTGATTAAGTGGAGCAAATTTTTTTTCGAAAGTTGATTTGAAAAGTGGTTATCATCAGATTCACATGAGGGAAGGTGATGAATGGAAGACAACCTTCAAGACTAACGAAGGGTTTTATGAATGGATTGTTATGCCGTTTGGTTTAACAAATGCACCAAGTACCTTCATGAGGTTGATGAACGAATTCCTGAAGGAGTTCATTGGAGAATTTGTCATTGTGTATTTGGATGATATACTGATCTTCAGTAAAACATAGACAGAGCATCTAAAACACTTAGCTACAGTGATGAAGAGATTACAGCATGAGAAGTTGCTGATAAACATGAAGAAATCTATTTGGGATTTGTTATTTCTGCAGATAAATTGAGGATGGATCCAGATAAGGTGGAAGTGATCAAGAATTGGCCATCACCGAAGAACATATTTGAGGTGAAGTTTTCATGGATTGGCTAGTTTCTACCGGAAGTTCATCAAGAATTTCAGTGGAATTAGTGCACCAATGATGGACACAATGAAGAAAAGACACAAATCTTTTCACTGGACAGAAGAGGCTGAGAAGAGTTTTAATCTGTTGAAGAGGAAAATCACAGAACAACCAATTCTGGTGTTGCCTGATTTTCAAAAGACATTTCAAGTGAAATGTGATGCAAGTGGATTTGTAATAGGGGCAGTATTAAGTCAAGAAGATAGGTCGATAGCATACTTCAGTGAGAAGCTGAATGAAGCTAAGGTGAAGTACTCCACATATGATAAGGAGTTCTATGCTATCATTCAGGCATTGAAGAAGTGGAGACACTATTTGATTCTGAAGGAGTTTGTCTTATACAGTGACAACCATGCACTGCAGTTTGTGACTCGACAGGAAAAGTTGAATCAAAGACATGTAAAATGGGTTGAATACATGCAGAACTTCACTTTTGTAACTAAGCATATTTCTGGAACTGCTAACAAGGTTGTTGATGCTATGAGCAAGAAATGTTTGTTGTTGCAGGAGTTCAGAGTTAAAACACTAGGTTTTGATAACCTCAGGGACATGTACAAAGATGATCCATATTTTAAGAAGGCATATGAAGCAGCTGAGAATCCAATTCTCAGAGATAGAAGCCTATGGACAAAATACATGATCCAAGAAGGATTGTTGTTTAAGGGTAATCAACTTTGTATTCCAAAATGCTCCATGAGGGAGAATTTGCTGAAGGAGAAACACAATGGAGGATTGGTCGGGCACTTTGGTCATGAAAAGACATTTGCAAAATTGAACGAGTCATATTTTTGGCCAAGAATGCGAGCAGATGTCAAAATATTTGTGGAAAGATGCAGAATTTGCCAGCATTCGAAAGGAAAGAGACAGAATGCAGGATTTTATCAACCATTGCCAATACCTGAGAAACCGTGGGATGCAGTTAGCATGGATTTCATATTGGGGTTGCCAAGAACACAAAGAGGGTTTGACTGGATCTTTGTGGTGGTGGATAGATTTTCCAAAATGGCACACTTTATTCCATGTCAGAAAACCAGTGACACAACTCACATTGCGAATCTATTTTTCAGAGAAGTCATTCGACTTCACGGCTTACCAAGGAGCATAGTTTCGGATCAAGACACTAAGTTCGTGGGAAACTTCTGGAGAACCTTATGGAAGAAGCTGGGAACAAATTTATCTTTCAGTTCAACTTATGATCCTCAGACGGATGGATAGACAGAAGTCGTAAACAGGAGTTTAGGAGACTTGTTGAGAAGCTTGGTGACAGAACACCACAGCCAGTGGGACAACATATTACCACAGGCGAAGTTTGCTTATAATGATTCAATCAATAGAAGCATAGGACGAAGTCCATTTCAAATTGTTTATGGCATGCAGTTGAGAGGAATTTATGAGCTGAGGGATTCAGAACAGATTGCGACTAGGAGTGCTAGTGCAGAAGATTTTGTAGAAGCAATGAAAGAACTTCACATCTAGGTGAAGGAGCGTTTACAGAACTCGAGCCAGGAATATAAACGAAGAGCAGATCAACACAAAAGACAACTTCAATTTGAAGTTGGTGACTTGATTCTGGCACATCTGAGAAAGGAAAGGTTTCCGAGAGGAACATATAATAAACTGAAGATGAAGAAGATCAGACCATGTAAGATCTTGAAGAAATTTGGGGAAAATGCTTATGAGATTGAATTACCCGATGGGATGGGAATTTCTCCGATATTCAATGTCTCAGATTTGTACCCGATGGGATCAGAATTTCTCCGATATTCAATGTCTCATATTTGTACCCATACAAAGCTAAGGAAGAAGGAACAAGTGATGAACAATCATAGGTCTAGTGGATAAAGCAAATTCCTATTGCAGAGAAGCCACGAATGGAAAGCATACTAGACAAAAGAATTAGCAAGAAGACCAGAAGAAAACAATACTTTGAATACTTGGTCAAATGGAAAGGACATCCAGTTGAAGATGCCAGCTGGGAGAATGAAGTAGAGATTCAGAAGAATGGACAGACCATGTGAGAGCTCATGGACAGGAGCCCATGGAAATTTTCAAGCGAGGGAGTATGATGCAGGAGCATCTTCAACGTCAAGCGAGTGTGAGGAAAACACAACACATTTTGAGCACATGATAAATTGTTTAAAAACTTTTGAAGATTGGATGCGCCAAACTTAAATGTGATAGTTAAAGAGAGGCATACTTATATATTGTAAAGGACCTTGAGTGATCCACTCTCATCCATAGTAGGTAGAAAGCATTTATGTTAGTAGGTAGCTTTGAATTCTCAGAGTTGACAGTTTTAGGAGTGGAGGGAAAATGGATATAGACACCCTCATTGTGTAATTTTGTAACATAGAAGGAGGAAGAGAATAGAAGAGAGGAGAAGAGAAGAGAGAAGAACATTTCCAAGGAAGAGAAGAGAGCATACAGAGTTGAAACAGAGAAACTGTGTTTGAGAAAACACCCATGTATAGAGGTTTGAGTTAATAGAAGAAGTCTTTAATTCAGATTCAAGGCATTGTGTTTGTTTCTTGTATGCGTATGTTGAATGGTATGTTCATGTTTTTACTCTTCCTATCATGCAATTTCTTTTATGCTATGTATGAGTGATTTCTTGTTAAATGTTTGAAATATGAGAGGAAAGGGTAAATGGAAATGAGTTTCAATTGTTTCTCTGTCTGAGTGAGGATTTCTGCAAGGAGTGCAGTTGGATAGTCCGTAAGGTGTGCGTTGACAAAGGATTCAGAGATTTGTCTATGGAATTTTTAGACATGATAACTTTTGTTCTCATTTCCTCTGAAGGGAAGATTTGACACAGGAGTCGTGCAAAGCGTGCATAGACCAATCTTGAATCCAGGGTCTGAAAACCTGAGAAAAGATTGAAGGCTTTCCGCAAGGAGTGCGTGCAGGAGGTTCTTGGAAGATTCGAAGTCATGGAAGACCTCCGAAGGATTCGAATCTGCTAAATCGTTGAAGGGAAGAGATGAACGGTCAAAATTCTCTGTAGAGAATTAGTGAAATCCTGCCATCCGTCCGATTTGACAGGAGTTGCACGGGGTTTAAACCCTCTCAAGCCGAGCGAAGGTCCCAAAAGGTGTCGAGATGTCGAGGTGTCGGAGTTCGGGATATCGGAATTCCTGTGGACAAGAGATCGAGAAAATCCATAGTGAAAACCCCAAAACAAATCAGAACCGTCCATCTGTTGGGACACGTGGCAGGGATTGAGATCCATCGACATCTCGGAAGTCTAGAGAGCAAGAGTTCGAGACCTTTTGAGTCCCAAAACAGTGAAAGGATCAGAGTCGTTGATCTAAGGAAGGACACATCTCGCGCGATCATCCAATTCGAAGATCCAGACAACGGGACTCACACAAGTGAGTGTTTTTGAATTTGCATTTGGCGAAGTCTGAGACTTGATCTGAAAATTCCTTCCATTTGGGATGCGTGGCGAAAATCCTTGAAGTCGGGGTTCGACGTTTCACGAATCCTGAAGACAGGAAACACTTACATTTCGAAACTGCGAAGTTCGAAATCTCGATAAGGAGGAAAGCTCTGTTATGGCCCAGCTGACATCATCTCGTCATAATAGGAGGTCAGGAATCGAAACTTCAGGAGTCCCATGGGAAAGAACCCAAAGGCATTCATTTTCCCAAAATTGTGAAGTGACGAGGATGGTCCATCTTTGAGGATGCGTGGCAACAATCTCAACTTCCGAGGAAAGTCCCAGAAAGGAAATCATATCGGGAGATTATAATTTGTAGGATCAGGAATTCTGAGGACAAGGGGTTAAACACAACTTGACATCCGAAAGCTCAAAATCCTGAAAGGAGATAGGACTATGGCCATATAGGCGAGGTCGTATGGACCAAAAATCTAGCCAGAGGGCTAACTGATGTTTAAAGTGCTTTTGGATATCGGGAAATCGGGAAGACAAATATTGTGACATCGGGATTGCGAAACCCTGAAGCTAGGAATTTTCATTTTTCTATCGTGAAAGGAACAACGATCGGGCCTAAAGGCTGCGGGGAGAAGAAAATACCTGTGGGTCAGTTTTAATAGAGATTCCAGTGGAGAATCGAAGGAGCCACTTCGGCTCGAAGGTAAAATTTGAACGATCTGTAAAGACCGCGAGGTCAGCGCAGAGATTGTGGCCTAGGTCAAGGCACAGTTAGTGTCAGCTAAGAAAAGAAGTCAAATCTGAAGAAAAGAGGTAATATCTTGAAGCTTTGTGCTCTGATAAAGGTAAGAATAGTAAAAAGTTTTGATTGAAAACGTAAGATAAGTGGATTTTTGTTTCGAAAGTATGGATCTAGATATGTTCGATAAATTTTGTCCTAGATTGAAAAATAGGGCACAGCTAGATGAAATAAGATTTGATATGAGTAGATCTGATAGAAATAATGAGAGATATGTTATTCCAATGCATAGAAAGAATGTTTGGACTAACAAATGGATGCAGGACCTTAGAAAGAATTTTTTGCAAGATAGTTACTATGATCCTAGTGCATAGTAAAGGAAAGGTTGGGGATCATTTCAAAGAAAAAGAAGATTAACCCTTTGTTATAATCACAGAAGACTAGGACAACTTGCTAAGGAATGCCCTGGTAAAATACCTAGTTGTCTTTGTTGTAAAGCTATGGATAATGAAGTTTTGGATTTCCCTAAAATGATTACTAAGGTTGAAAGAATGAATATGAGACAAGATAACCTTGAGGAAGATCAAGAAACTGAGACCATGGAAGAACCCCAGAAAGAATCAGAGAATGTATTGTTAAAAATGAAAGAAACCCTGAATGATCACAGAAATATAAACTTATCAGAGATCTTCAAAGAAAAAGAATGCATAGAAACAAGAATAGGAGACTTCGACATTGACTGTGTTCCGAATGAAGAAACATAGGTGACTATCATGACAGAAAGGACATGGGAAATTTTAGGAAAACCTGCTATGATTCCTTCATTGGGGGGGATAGGATTATTTAGAGGAAATATCATAACCCTATGTGGAAGACTCACCCAGATATCTATGAATTCTCATGGAAATTTGACAGAAGAAGATTTTGAGGTTGTTAAGTTGATTGAGAATAGTGCCCCATTTGCTATATTACTAGGAAAAACTTGGATTGAGAAAGATCAGGCCAGAAGAAAAGAAGAGAAAGTCTTAGAACAAAAGATGAAAGAATTAAAATATTTCATGACTAGGAGCATAGCACACTTGATTGAAGAATAGGAGAACAAATCAAAGTTGTTCAAAACCAGACCGTTGGGACTGCGCCGCAACGGACATAACTGCATTGATGAAGGCCCCTCATCCGTTAAAGAGATATGTTACATCGTGTCTACTTTTTCACTGAGTACACTTTTGTGAATTGTATCCCAGCCAACCCATTACTACCACGTTGTGTTTATTGAGATTGACACATGTTCTATTTCTTTGAGCATTCATCCACCTGAGTTGTATGATATAAGAGTGCATGTTGGGCGAGATCAATGATGCGGAGAAAGTTGTCGAAGAAGTTCTAATCAACCTTATGGCTGAGAAGGTGATGTTCGTCGAAATTCAGGCCTCATCGACGAGAGGAGTGCAAGCCTCCCCATCGATTGCTTACGGATCTGGACCATACCAGCCTATAGTAGAGAAAAGAGCTAAGCATCAAGATGACTTGGCGAACGTGAAGTTATTCCCAACTATCCTGCCCAACTACATCCTAACTTTGGCTGGCGTGGTGAGTCATGACAGTGTCATGAGAGATTTTGATTACACCATGATTACTACGTACCTCTCGAAGGGGATACATGTAGTTAGAACACAGTAGGATAATATCGCGACATCGAAGTTCAATGACTTCAACCTAGGGGACTATAATAACTATAGTATGCTCACACCTTACGGGTATTTGACCAGGATGAAGGGGAAGAGCTCAAAAATGATCCCCCAACCATGGCCTATGAACCTCGTGCAGTCCACCCTCTTGAATGTGATGAATATTTCACACTTTGGAAGGCACTGGGAGGTTAATGGTTGTGTTAAGATCCTGCTATCATGTTACCATGGAAAATACCTATGGCTAGATAGACACATCACAATCGATCCGATGTTGATCCATAGGATTACCGGATTGAGCATGTAGGGACCCGACCCACAAGACTTCTCCCCAGGGAAGGCTATAGATCGTGCACTGGCATAGAGGATCAAAGACACATATGGTGATGTAGAAAAGGGGACGTGAGGCTACAAGGTATCTTCCATCTAGAATGGAACAGTGTGCCTAGCCTGCCAACTGATCGTAGGAAATATCGTGATAAAGAACAGACCTACACAGGTCACAAGATTCGTTGTTGACCTTGTCGGGAAATGTGTAGAAGGACTCCAGATGGACTAGGAGAAGTACCTAGTCAACTAGCTGGAATTGGATTACCGCGAAGCTCAGAATCAGAGCTACGAGTTCCACTTTAGTTGGCTCATTATTCTCATAGAATTTACTACTTGGGGGATGCCAGAAGGAGCGACCTTCCTGGACATTAAGTCATTCGAACCACTCGCTGCGAAGTTTACCATGCTATGGTACTTGAGCGATATGGGAAAACAATGGGAATCGAACACAATATTCCATACATACTACGTGAAGTTGAAGAGGGCCATCGAAGTTATCCCTCACATGACGCCAATCAACCTGTACTGGTTCAGACCTCTCATGAAGTTCCACGCAGATCGACACTTCATTTATATCACTACGTGCGTAGACGAGCATAAAGAAGAGCTTCAATAATACTATAAGATCACAGAGGAGGACATTGAGGAGATAACCAAGGACTTGTCAACGAACCTCCTTATCCCTGCTGACCCTGTAGAAATGTCTGATCCCAAACTAATTGGTGGCTCGGAGGCCACTCACAAAGAACACGACACACCTAGAACCAGTAGAAGGAAGAAGACCGAAGAAGTACAAAACCTTAGTAGTGCATCAGATGAAACTACTTCAGTATCACTTGGACGAGGAGGTGATGATGAAGTATACAGAGAAGAGACCAATGGAAAAGAATATCAGTAGAAGCAAAGCGAGGTAACACCACCTAGGGATATTTTTGATGAGGCTGATCCCTCGAAGAAAAGAAAAGTTTCGTCCATGAAACCCAGATCATAGAAGAACTCAAGAGAAAGAAAAACCATGATGCGAACTATGCTGACGATTGATGACTTCGACTTCATCATCGCAGCTGTAGAATATGCCTCACAGGATGTCTTTTAGAAACATGAAGCCAAGCAGGAGGAGATGTACAATAGAATTGAGGTTGAACTTAGAGGGGTACAATAGGCCCTTCAATCCAGCTGTGCAGCATCCACTTCACCCTTTCCATTAGAAGCACTAGAGTTGGGAGATGAGCCTACCCAACTTCGCAGACTAGGTGATGTGACCAAAGCTCACCTTCGTCATGCATAGGAAGAAATAGAACAAGACATAGAGGCCCTAAAGAAAGTGCAAAAAGTATTCATAGAGAAACGTCGAGTTGCGCAGCAGGAGAAGGTTTATCTCTAGATAAAGTTTGAAGAGGAGAAAGAAAATATCCAGCAAGAGAAAGAGAAGTTGCACGTAGAGCATCTCGGAATCAAAGAAGCATTCAATAGAGCACTTCGCTCTGTGACAGGCTTAGAGAAAAAAGAGGAAGAACCAGTAGAGTATCAACTAGCACAACTTGCGGAAGCTATCCAACAACTTCAATAAAGAATCATAGACATGGAGCTACGAACAGTGCCCAAAACTTCACAGGATGTACGAGATCAAAGAGAAGAAATTTCTCAAAGCGCAGTTGAGAGAATCAAGGCCCTTGCATGGAATTTAAACAGCTAAGTGATCATAGTGCCCAGACTTATGAGTGACTCACTGAAAATCTTGAATTGAAGGCACTAGAGTTACATATCCAGGAGGCAAAGAAGAAAGCAGAAACAATATAGGTGCAATTGAAGCCCCTATCAACAGTCGAGAGGATGAAGCGATCCCAAGAACAGTGCACTTCTCAACAACAGTTCCACATCAATCAAAGCAAAGTCATGGAAGTGACTCAGAGGCTCCAACCAATACAGAACGAGGCTTGCCAACTATTTGTAGAGATTGAAGTCTGAGGAGTAGAACTAGAACAAGTCATCATTGTAGTTGAACAACTCTTTGAGGGACTTGTTAATGAAGCAGGTATCCAAGAGTTCATTGAGCAAGAGGCCTTGCCACAGCGACAAGTCGAAGAAGCTCGAGCCAAGCTCGAGGATTTTGAAGTAGATCTACCCATATTAGAGTGACTCAGGACAAGTCACAAGTGATTGTTGGGGGCCTGTTGGACCTTTACTAAGTTTTGAGAATCCTTGGTCATGATTGACCTATTTTGGGACTTTGACAGGCTGTCGAAGGCAGAGCGTAGGTCGAAGAGGAGATCCCAGGATCTCATCCCCTTTTTAGGGATTTTTGGGTTTTGGGATATGTAATGGGTATGGGAATGTTGACCCATGGGTTTACCCATGTTTAGGCCCTTTTTGTAATGTATAAATAGTAGTCATAGAGGAATGCCGAGTTGTGCAACAAGAGAAGGTCTTTTTGGTACCTTTCTAAGTGTTAAGTGAAAGTGTGGATTGTAGATGCTTCGTGCATGTTGTGTGAGACTTGTAGAGCTAAGAGAAAGTGACTATAAGAGACTATGGAAAGGCTTTGTGTTGTAACCTAGCTTAGGGAAGGAGGATCTGGCTGAGTTGGTGGACGTAGCCCCAGGCTGAGGGTGAACCACTTATATCCTGTGTTGTGGTTTCTTTGTGATTTATGGTTGTTCTCTTGTCTATGTGATTAAATTCTTAGTGCAATGATATATGCTTAGAAGAATCTAATATGATAGATTAGTGTTGAATAATGTGAATGAATGCTAGATATAATCTATGTTGATGTTCTTAGTGCTTGAATGTATCGGATCTGTGTGAATACTGCGTTGCTCTGTTATTAGGGTTTATCTGCACTGTAAATTAAGGCTGGATATTAATGAACTATAACTGCTAAGTGCTCTGTTAAGGTGTTGTAATCACATATCGGTGTCCCAGCTAAGGTTGCATACATCTGAGTCCTGCAACCACCCCTGCCTCTACCTCGGGTGAGACTTCATCTTCTTCGAAGGTGTTGTCAAAAGGATTAGTAGTTAGGGTTTTGTTGGTGTGCTCTTGAGAGTTGAACCCTGGGTATGTCCCTGTGCCAACATTCAGTCCCATGGATTCTTTAAGAATGCTATATTTTTGTTATCCTCAACTTATCACACTTTTCAACTAGGAAGTTAGATTCTTATTTGGTTTTTCTTTTGCCGAATTTTCTGTCGGTCGGTCTTGCGATGGATGGTATTCAATTAGTAATTGATTCTATATTTCTCGATAAGTTACTTATTGAATATGGAAACTTTTGTCTTTATATTCAATCAGACGTCATTTTATCGGACATGTTGATTCACAAATATAATATATTAAATTTTTTTCTCTTGATATAATATTTGGTAGGGGGGTTGGGTATGTGAGATCCTTGATATGAATGACCATTATATCGAATTCATTTCTTTCTATATTGACAATTAGTGTGTCGCATAAATTTCCATCTTCGTTGGTTATATACCATAATCTTGTAGATTGTCCTTTGATTTGAAGTCTTTGTTGAAGGAATTATCTAATTCAAGGGTTGGTTGCTTGAACAAGAGGAGAGCGTATCGTTGGTCCTCACGCTTTGTAATCCAGTCTTTCTACTTGGTTCTCCAGTTGATGGGGGTCCATGCTAGTCTCTATCAATTGTTCTTTGTTTCTTTTGTCATGTATCACTGCAGGTGTTGTTATTTCCAGCTATGGTTGATTTCTTTCGGACTTAGACTACTCACGTGCTCTTTTAGGTTGATCTCCTCTGACCATTTATTTATTCAATTTATGGTTGGTCGACAGGTTATGAATCTTCTCTATTTTCTTTTGTCTCTTATATTGCTCCAATTTTTGGATATCGGATGTTTGTTTGTAATTTTGTTTTCCTCTTGAAGACATTTATTCTTCAATTGATCGAACACTGGTACATGTTTTTCTTATGGAATCTCATGGATTAGCTGACCCCTGAATGTCTCCTCAACTTAATTAGAGTCGGTGAAGATGGCCATGTCTATTTGCTTAAGAAGTAGTCCCACAATTGTTTTGTCTCTTTGCACCTTGGTTCTAGAAATTCGGCCCACTTTTCATCTCTCTTCCTAGTGACTATTTTGTAGTGGTGTTCCAAGTCGAGGTTGAAATTCAGCAATGTTTCCTATTCCTTTTTTGAGAAAAAAATTATGAAGTAGTCTGGGAATTGTGCATAGGAATCCATCATGTAGCTCTGTGTATAATTTTTATTTAATTGTATCAAAGTATGTTCGATCCTCAATATCTTGTTATGTTATGTAATCTTCGATGATTCTTTCAACCCACTCATGAAGATTGGTTCGACCCATGTTTATGATATTTAGGGTTAATTTTTCATCGAGCATCAATTTACACATTACTAGATTTGTTTATGTACTCGGACAAATTTTTCGAGATAGCTTCTAGAAATATTTTGTGGGTCTTCGAGAAAAATCCTGAATGTTCTTCTGCTAGAGTTAGGTTATTTCTTCATGCGCAATTCTTAATGTAATTTTCATTTTTTAATTCCTACCATTTACATATGTCTTGTAGAGTTATCATCTATGTGAAAATCTGCATTCTTTGGTTCAGAACTACCGACAATGGAACCAATGTTGTAATCTAGGGAAAAGTAGGGGACAATGGAACTAATTCCAGTATTTCAACACATAAGAAAGCATAGATTCACATACATATAGACAAATACATACAAAAAGTAGTGGAATCCCAAAGAACATTGTACATTATTATATAATATGTCAATACAACACAATAGATACAATCTTCCTCATAGAGCTTGTCTATTTATACCTATATGTTTAGTTACCAGAAAATTTTAACTACTTAACTTCTGGGTTGTTTTATTAATAGAGACTTCAACTGACCTATACTTCTGACTTCGATAGTCTACTGGCTATCTCTTAGTCGACTTTTTGGTTTAGTCGACATAGTTGACTATCCCTTACAATAGTTATCTTACATGGATCTCTATATGTAGACTATTCACTTAGTTCTTCTTATTTTTTGAACCAAGCACTCATCCTGTGTCTCATTGTTTTCCCCAAATTTATTTTAAATAGTTATGGAATATGCCTTCTAACCCTTCTCCTTAGCATCCAATGAAAATTCCATCTTTCTTCAGTTATTTCCTATAGAAAATCTTTCAACACACACAATATTTCCTTTAATCAAGAGCTATCTCAATGTCAAACTCTTTAACATTTATCTTGCTATGGATTCTTCCTTAACTCTAGATATGACTATCTAAATTCATGTCCATATCTTTCTCTGAGCTTCACAATTCTCAACAGTGAGTTGTGAATATCCTTTACAGTAACAAGTATTTTTCCCCTTGATACAAAATACCTCACAAAGTTTCTCTCCTGAACGTGGCCTTTTGGTATCTATGGTTCCCTCTACTAGAACCCTCTTATATTTATCCACTCCTCTATGCCTCTGCATTTCTACTCACAATCTCCTAAGACCTTCACTTTCTCTTCTTCAGCTTCACTAATTTTGGTGGTTCACCACTAATGTCTTATTCATGTTTTTTGCTACCTTCACAAATACACATGTTTTCCATAGTTTCACTTCAAAAGTGAGATTCAATACTTGTAATATCTTCTCCAAGATATTTTCCTTCAATGTTTTTTTATCTAGCTCTACTCTTTGGATGGATTGGCCTTTAATCTCCAAGACCCTTTGCTGCTTCAAAATTTCTTTGTTAAAATTTTTCACTTAACTCTAGCACAAAGGAGGCTTCCTTCTTTGATACCACTTGATGGAAGCATACCTACAACTCCACTTGAATATACGTTGAAATTATGCCAATCAGATTAAATCTAACTGGATTCTTTACTCGTCACTTAACAACTGTGTTAACCTCTTGAATTCTTGGCATTAATAATGTCATCAACCGACCATCGATACCACCATTACACCATACCATCGGGGAAATAAAAATTGTCTATCAAAAACACAAGGTCTTCACTCTGTGAACGTATGACATAACACCTGCATTCATGGGATATTAAAGAATTCCCATAATTTCACTAGATATTGATAAATACCTCCCAATTGTTTTTTATAGAACCCCCCTCCCAATACATATTTCAAATAAAATAAACCCCTAATTGAATTAGATGCCCATTTTTAAATCCCCTCAATACCTATAAACACCTTGAGACCGTACATCCCCCCAATACCTACAATATATTGACCTTATTTTTCACAATTAAAAAACCCCCTTTATGAATGGACATGATTAGATATTTGTCAATAGAGTGAAGCCCCCATGATCATTGATCACCGATCCCTAGAAACTTTAGTACTATGCCTTTATGTGTTTTCTCCAATCCTATTTAATTGGACACCAAGCAGCGGGAGTCCTCTCTTAAACGTCATTCGTTGATCATGGTTCTGGTCCACTTTAGCTAGCCACTGGACACTGTGGAAACTAACACTTAGTATTTTTTGAAGGGTTAAAACCCAATCTAGTTGATAGAAACTTGTCCACTCATGTTTCTACTATGACTCTCAAAACCCGAATTTTATTCTTTTTGTTGAGTTTGTTATCGTTCTGTTCAAATCATAGCCTTCTCGCAAATTTCAAATGTGTTGGCCCTTGACCAAGTTTTGGGATATTCTTGGTCATAGTAACCTATTTTGGGACATTGATAGCCTGTCAAAGGAGGAGCACAAGACGAAGCGGAGATCACGGGATCTCGGCCCACTTTTGGATCCTTTTTGGTTTTTTGGGAATATGTAACGGGAATGGGATGTCGGCCCATGGGTTTACCCATGTTTAGGCCTATTTTGTATGTATAAATAGAAGGATAGGCAATGTAATAAGGAGTCGAATAGTGCATCTATGTGATGTGAACGTATGCTAAGTGTGAGCAGAGTCTGTAAGTGCTTTGTGCATGACTGTAAGAGACTTGCAAAGCTAAGTGCAGGTCCTTGTAGCAGATTGTGTAGGGCTTAGTGTTGTAATGCAAGGAAGAAGGATCTACCAAGCTGCACAGATCTTCTGTCCTGTGCGGAGTAAGGGTTTTGATGGCTCTATGCTTGTAACTGATTGAGTGAAGACAATAAAGAAGAAGAGTTGGTGGACGTAGCCCNATGTGTTTATGTCTTCTTTTTCTAAGTGATTTAAGATGACTAGATAGATCTACTTATGCTTAGTGCTAGTGATGTATAAGAATGTTAGATCTGATCCATATGAATGTGCTTACTGCTTGATCTGCTAGATCTGACCTATCTATTGATGTTAAGTGCTTGAATACAGTATATTAGTATGAGTAGTGCGAAGCTATGTTTTATCAGTGAAGTGGATATTGCTTTCATATTGAGGAACTGATGGTGTTGAGTTCTTTATTAAGTGTTAGAATCACATATCTATGTCCCAGCTAAGGTTGCAAACACCTGAGTCTTGCAACCACCCCTGCCTCTACCTTGGGTGAGACTTCATTTACTTCGCAGGTGTTTCTGAAAGGGCTGCTAGTTAGGGATTTGTTGGTGCATTGTTGTAGCATTGAACCTTGGGTCTGCCCCTATGCCAACAAATGGTTCTGTTGCCGGGACCTGAAACTGTGATTGTTGGGAACTGAGAAAGAAGACGCTTTGTGCAAAGATTCAACCTGGGATTGTGAAAGCTCTGTGCGTAGATCTGTGCCCTCGTGTGTAGTATTCTACTTGACTTATAAATTTTCATGCTAAAAGAAAGAAGCCTGATCTGAAGAAAACAGGTCGGATCTGAAGGAAAGAAGAAAGATCCGAAATCTTTGTGCTCTAAGAAGGTAAAAGTGAGAATTAATGATTAAAAGAGGTAATATCTGTAATCTCTGTGCTTTGATAAAGGTAAGAATAGTTAAAAGTTTTAGATCTGGAATCTTTGTGCTTTGTAGAAGTAAGATAAGTAGAAATTTTTGTTTCTACTGTATGGATCTAGGTATGTTTAATAGAGTCTGTCGTAGTTTGAAAACTAGGGTAATTATGGATGAAAGAAGAATTGATATGAATAGATCTCATAAGAATAGTGAACGATATGTTATACCTATGCATAGAAAGAATGTTTGGACTAACGAGTGGATGTAGGATCCTAGAAAGAATTTGTTGCAGGTTAGCTACCATGATCCTAGTGCGTAGTACAAGAGAAGTTGGGGATCATTTAAAAGAAAGAGAGGATTAAACCTTTGTTACAACTATAGAAAACTGGGACATCTTGCTAAAGCATTCCCTAGGAGAAGACCTGGTTGTCTTTGTTGTAAATCTATGAACCGTAAAATGTTGGATTTCCCTAGAATGATTGCTAAGCTTGAAATTATGAACATAAGACAAGAAAACCCTAAGGCAGATCCAGAAACTAAGGCTATAACAGAACCCCAGAAAGAATCAAAGAAGGTATTGCTACAGATGAAAGACACCTTGGATGACCACCGACATGTTAGATTATCAGATATCTTTAAAGAAAAGGAAGGCATCGAAGAAAGAATAGGCGACTTCGATATTGACTGTGTTCTAGATGAGGAAACATAGGTGAATATCATGATAGAGAGAAATTGGGAAGCTATAGGAAGGCCTGCTATGATTCTTTCATCAGGAGGAATAGGGTTATTCAGAGGGAGACTGATAAACCTGTGTGGAAGGCTCGCTCAGATACCTATGACCCTCAATGTAACTTCAACAGAGTAATATTTTGAGATTATTCAATTTATTGAGTACAATGCCCCGTTTACCATGTTAATAAGAAAACCTTAGATTGAAAGAGATCAAGCTAGACTAAAAGAAGAAGAATAAGTCTTGGAGCAGAAGAAATAGGAGTTAAAAGATTTCATGACCAGAAAGATCGCACAATTGATTGAAGAATAGGAGAACATATTGAAGTTATTTGACACTAGAGACCCTAATGTAAAAGCTACAAGAACACTAGAAGACCCACAGAAGACTAAAGTACTTACTCTAGATAAAGAAGAGGTATTACCCCTGAATCCTAGGAAAGAATATCAGCAACGTGTAGTGACCATGTTAAAATAATATAAGAATCAACATACTGAGTCGAAGCACACTGGAAAGAAGGATAGAAAGATAAGTAAGAAGAGGGATAAGATTGAAAAGTTACAGAAGATTCTAAAGGGAACTTCGCAGAAAGAAAATTTGCAGAATTGGAGCTTCGTTGGGATATCAGAATTACAACACATGGCACCTTGCCATGGTGAAGCAATATAGTCATTGGGGATATTATAATCGCTTGATCGATGTTCTGAATGGGAAGAAAGGCCATAGAAGGCCTGCTATGATTCTTTCATCAGGAGGAATAGGGTTATTCAGAGGGAGACTGATAAACCTGTGTGGAAGGCTCGCTCAGATACCTATGACCCTCAATGTAACTTCAACAGAGTAATATTTTGAGATTATTCAATTTATTGAGTACAATGCCCCGTTTACCATGTTAATAAGAAAACCTTAGATTGAAAGAGATCAAGCTAGACTAAAAGAAGAAGAATAAGTCTTGGAGCAGAAGAAATAGGAGTTAAAAGATTTCATGACCAGAAAGATCGCACAATTGATTGAAGAATAGGAGAACATATTGAAGTTATTTGACACTAGAGACCCTAATGTAAAAGCTACAAGAACACTAGAAGACCCACAGAAGACTAAAGTACTTACTCTAGATAAAGAAGAGGTATTACCCCTGAATCCTAGGAAAGAATATCAGCAACGTGTAGTGACCATGTTAAAATAATATAAGAATCAACATACTGAGTCGAAGCACACTGGAAAGAAGGATAGAAAGATAAGTAAGAAGAGGGATAAGATTGAAAAGTTACAGAAGATTCTAAAGGGAACTTCGCAGAAAGAAAATTTGCAGAATTGGAGCTTCGTTGGGATATCAGAATTACAACACATGGCACCTTGCCATGGTGAAGCAATATAGTCATTGGGGATATTATAATCGCTTGATCGATGTTCTGAATGGGAAGAAAGGCCATAGATGTTCGTCATCCGACCATTAGACCACACCATAATAGATCGAACAAGAGTTAATGGAGGCTCATAACCATTGCAAGAGAATCATTGTCAAGTTAACTAATT
>JASDQU010240914.1:53551-84934 GCA_032191745.1 Picea mariana
ATGGAGAGGAAGATTGCATCAGACCTCTGTTAACACTTGACCAAGTAAGAGGAATACAAGAACAATCAAATGAACAAGTCTTAAGCTTATTTTTGGCTAACACAAATTGCATTGAATACCCAAGGTCTTTTGTAGAATTGTCACATATTTTTAGTTCCGAATTTCAACAAACTTGGCACCCTGATATCACTCAATTATATACTTTATCAACAACCTCCTCAGATAAGGAAGAAACTATTGAACTTATTGAGATTAGCCCAAGAAAACCTTTGTATATCAACTCTAGTTTGGAACCAGAACAAAAGACACAAGTGATTGAGATGCTCCAAAGACAATTTGATGCCTTTGCCTGGGATTATGCAGACATGAAAGGCATTCCCCTGACACATGCACACATCATATCTACACTAATGACCAAATCAGACCAGTTAGACAGCCTCAGCGAAGGATGAATTCAGCCCTTACAGATATTGTAAAAGAAGAATTGAAAAAACTCCTTCGAGCCAATCTCATATACCCCATTTCAGATAGTCAATGGGTATCTCCACTTGTCATAGTTCCCATGAAAAATGGTAAGTGGAGGATATGTGTAGAATTCTGAGAGTTAAACAAAGGCACCCATAGGGATTATTTTCCCTTACCATTTATCAATCAGGTGTTGGATACCCTATCCGAAAAGAAGTATTTTTCGTTCTTGGATGGGTTTAGTGGTTACAACCAGATTCAAATAGCACCCAAAGACCAGGAGAATACCACTTTCACCTGCCCTTGGGGAACATATTCTTATAGGGTGCTCCCTTTCAAACTTTTCAATGCCCCAGCCACTTTTCAAATATTTTTCCTAGCCATTTTCTCTGACTTGACCAATGATTGTGTGGAAGTCTACATGGATGACTTCACAGTCCATGGAAAAGGATTCCAGGAAGCATTTACTAGTCTAGAAAAAGTCTTGATTAGGTGTAAGGAAATAAACCTTTCCTTAAGTAATGAAAAATAAAAAATGATGCTCACTGAAGGTATTGTTTTGGGACATCACATTTCCGGTTCTGGAATGAGAGTTGATTCGAAAAAGATTTATATCATCACACAAATAAGAATACCTTCCTCAAAAAAGGAAGTTTGTAGCTTTTTAGGACATGATGGCTACTATAGAAGATTCATTCCAAATTTTACAAGCCTAGATACCCCTTTATTTAAATTATTATCTAAAGAATCCGAATTTAAGTGGGATGATGAATGCCAAATATCTTTCGAAATTCTAAAATAGAAATTGTCAACTACCCATGTATTAAGAGGACCAAATTGGTCCCTTCCTTTTCATATTTGTACCGATGCCTCAGACACAACCCTTGTGGAAGTCCTTGGACAAAGAGAAAATCAAATGCCCTATGCTATTTACTTCGTCAATAAGAATTTGTCTCCAGCTGAAGTTAATTATACAGTCACAGAAAAATAATTGCTAGTTGTAGTCCATGCTATCAATAAATTTAGACACTATATTACAGGATATCAATCTTTTGTACACACTGATCATTCAACCATCAATTTTTTAATGAACAAACTTGTAACAAATCCTAGAGTTACACAATGGCTCTTATTATTACAAGAGTTTAATATCAACATTATTGATAGACTTGGTAAAGATAATCTTGTGGTTGATTTCTTATCTAGAATGATTCATCTGGGAGATAGTGCACCAGTAGAAGATAACTTTCCTGATGAAAAATTATTTTCTATTTCTACATTCACTCCATGGTATGCAGATGTTGCTAATTATCTTGTGACAGGGAAGATGCCTCAAAAATTGTCTCCTAGAGAAAAATAGAAAGTAATTCAACTAAGTGAACATTACATGTGGCACGATGATTGCCTCTACAAAACAAGACCAGATTTGGTGATCAGGAGATGTGTAAGGGAAGATGAAATTCATGATATTTTGCAATCCTACCATGATGGTCCTAGTGGAGGACACTTTGCAGACAAGAGGACTGCTTACAAAGTTCTGCAATCTAGTTACTACTGGCCCCATATTTTCAGAGATGCTAAAACCTATGTATCCAATTGTGATGAATACCAACGAATGGGTAAGCCTACTGCACAAGACCAATTGCCACTTCAATCCCAAGTAGTCATTGAACCATTCGAGAAATGGGCATTAGATTTTGTAGGGCCCATTAACCCTGCATCTAAAAAGAAAAAGTATATACTTGTATGCACTGACTACGTGACTAAATGGGTTGAAGCAAAAGCTTTACCAACTGTAAGTGAACAATCAGTGGTAGATTTCCTTTTTAATGATATATTTACTAGATTTGGTGTACTGCAATTGTGACTAATCAGGGAACTCAATTTACCTCTCATCTAGTCAAAGATGTTACAGAACAGTACCAAATCAAACATAGGAAATCTACACCCTATCATCCACAGGAAAATGGACAAGTAGAATCTACCAACAAAGTTATTGAGTCCATTCTTACCAAAAAAGTACAACTGCACCATAAGGATTGGGCTAACAGATTATTAGAAGCCTTATGGGCTTATAGAATCACCTGGAGGAATACAACATGACATACACCCTATGAGTTAGTGTATGGGAAGCAGGTGCTTCTTCCCATATAATTCTAGATCAAAACCTTCAGGACTGCATTACAAGTTGGCATGAACTTGGATGAAGCCCAACAACAAAGACTCTTGCATCTTAATGAATTGGATGAAAATAGGCAGGAGGCAATTCAAAGAACTACCCTCATTCAAGAACATAGAACAAATGGCATGACAAGTATTTCAAAAAGAAAATTTTCCAACAAGGAGATTGGGCCCTATTGTATGACAGCAAATTCAAGAACTTCAAAGGTAAGTTAACCACCCATTGGATGGGACCTTATGAAATTCACACTATCTATGATAATGGTTAAATCAAGATAAAGACAATTGATGAACAACGGACACCACTACTTGTTAATGGTCATCGGTTGCGAGTTTACAACAAACCTATGTCAAAAGAAGAATTTCGTACTCGTATACTACAGAATTCAGATATGCAGATGATCAGTAAGGAAGGAGACCCTCTTACTGATCCACATTGATTGATTGGCTTATTTGAAATTTTTGTACATAGGTGTGGATTGAATTTTGTTAATAAGATGGAGGTAACAAGAGATTCTTACCCACTTTTGTTTTACTTTCACAATTTCTTTTCTTTTTCTGTAAATAAAATTCTATAATTTATTTGATCCTTCATGGACTTGCTAAACATCAGTTTGTAGGCATCAACAATATTTTGTTCTACTTCGGTACCAAAAATCCTGTTCTGGTCCGGTACCAGCAGTTCGGTACCAGTCCGGTACCAAAAGTATGCCCTTCTATAGTACTATCAAGACACATTACTTAATTGACAAAGCATACTACGCATACTTCAAAATCTTATGTCAATTAATCTAAATTACGAAGCCATGCAAACAATCACTTAATATGGAACCAAGAAGCTGAATGCAGTATCAAATGGCAGCCCTTGTGAAGCAATAATTTCTTTTGGTTCTATTGACAACTAAAGGGAAGTATTTTAATTTCTTTTGGTTATGTTGCTGAGAAGTATTTTAATTTCTTTTGCTTCTGTTGCTAAGAAGTATTTTAATTTCTTTTGGTTCTGTTTCTTAAAAACAAAATAAAAAGAGGGACACAATCTTTACCTATGATTGCTCAAAGAACCATAATCCACTTCAAAGACTAGAAGAAAAGAGGGACACAATCTTTACCTATGATTGCTCAAAGAACCATAATCCACTTCAAAGACTAGAAGTTGCCTTTACCCAGTATTTCAGCATGATTTAAAGGAAAAAATATATTAGCCTATAAGTAACTATCTCACCCTAACCAGACTTCAATAGTATTCATTGGATTATCTTATTAAAGAGTAACATATGAGTATATGAAGACTCTCTACCATGGGCACACTACCAAAATTTTTATGGAAGAGGATGTACCAATACCCAAAGGAAGGAAACTTTAGGTCATTCTCTTATGGACAACTTCAGACAAAATTATACATCTAGATCACTCTAAAGAAATAATGTGCATAAAAGTTTATTTTTCCTTCAGACAAATCTTTAAAAGGCATACAAAAGAAGAGTATATGCCTTCCAACCCAATACCATCCCACCCTGTAAAAAGGTTTTTAAACGAGCCTCCCCTGTCACTGTGCAAAGCACTCTTTAATAAAAAACCAAAATAGGTGACTATGGACAAGAAGCCTCTGATGGAAAAAGGGTTTAAGAGACTAACCTGTCGGGATACTGAACAAGTTAGCTAGCAGTGGGTACCGGTCTATGGTATGACTAGGCAAACCCATCAAGGTACTGAACAGGCTTGTTGGCAATGGGGCATTCTACCTAGGGAAGGCACCTCTCACTAATTATCACAACTACCCCACTAGAGTACTGAACAGGCTTGCTAGCAGTGGGTTCTGGTTGAAAAATGTCTCATCTATACTTGTCTGATTGAAAAATTCACTTTTTGTCATCTAAAACAAAAAGAGTAAAGGTCATTACTAGCTTTCATGAGATACAAACTCCAGGTGAATCAGCAACATAATTACTCCAAGCAAATTTCCATTTAAGAACCACCCTAAGTCAACTTACCAGTCTTACATCTAAGGCCTACACTATCTAAGAAGGAAACTTCTTAAGAGTGGAGCCCTAACTAGAGAGTCTAATCTACTTATACTGTGAAAATTATCTATAACATCCAATGATAGTAAATCTTTGAAGCAAGTTAGGTGGGATCTTTTCTTCTAGAAAACATATAAATATTCCATGTTTCATTGTTGAATGCTACCCTTTGTCAATAATCCATCAAAAGAAGGGCAATTTCACTTTTTAGGTATTAGATCATATGCTAGGTAATAAATGTACTTCTGGAATTTGATTGGTTTCTTGTACTCTTATCATCTTTTCTCCATTACGATATAAAATGTTGAATCTTCTTGCATACAAATATACAACATCTTTGGCATGGGGGAAGGTCAAAAGAGCCCCTTTAGAACTCTTTTTCAGACTCACATGATCACCCTGCAGAACCAAATACAAAAGAAGATAAGCACAGAATAACAGAAGTACAGGATATTCCCGTATCAAGTTTTCAAGAAGCTTCAGTCTAAAAGGATGAATTCTGACAATTTACAAGCAATCACACATGCTATGGGTATTGATCATACAAAGGTAAAAGCAAAGGTAACATGGTATTTATTTTCCTATGCTCATAAAACTACAATAAGTATGAAAAGATATACTAGATCTTATGACCTTAGTATTAAACCCATGCACCTATCCCTCATACCCATATGCCTAAACCTAATCAGTCCTCTCATATCTCTTGAACATGGTTAAGGGGAAAAATCATATCAAAATATGAAGCATGTATAGCAACGATAAGACACAAATATATTTCATCCTTAAGCAATTCACAAACCTATCTTATATCATGAACCATGATCTAACATCAGATTCACTACCCAAACGTCCAATCACCTATCCGAAAATGATGCCTTGAACACCCAACATCTTGTCCTCATCATTACAGTAACGGGTAGAAATGAAATGGCTTATCTGGTGGAGAAGCCATCCAGATAAGCCTCACCTGGTCATAAATTGTCCTTACGACATCCTTACTTAAACTTACCATTCACATTATCAACAACATCACCATATTCCCCCTTGTTGTGAGATTTCTCCAGTCTCGAGCCTACTCCTTTCTGGTACCAAACCCTTACTTCATCAATTGACTAAACCCCTGTGCTACAACTCGATCCTTTTCTCATAACTTATAACGATGGTGGTTAGTAAACACGAACTTGTCTTCCAAATTTATAGGGAAACCAAGGAGTTCCAATTATGTCAAGAAAAATATGCTAGATCGGGATGGATGTTGTTTCTGGAAAAATTTACAGGCTGGCATGAGAAGATATCTCACAAATTTATTCAGAATTACGATGGAGAGATTGCACATATAGGCAATCTACAACCGACAATTAATGAAGAAACCTAAAGGGAGGTCACGGGACTACTTAACAGAGGAGCCAAATACTTCAAAGGTGTAGGAATCAACAAATAAATGTGCCAACGATTCTTGAAAGAAGATCATCAACACCCTGACTGGAAAAAGGGGATCCCAAGGAACTACATCAAGGAAGAATATTATCCAATGATTACTAGTCTTCAACGATTTGTCACTTGTGAGGACAGGTATGTTGTGTCCTTCATATATCATCTTAGGCTTCTATTACATTTTGAAGGAGGCCCTGAAATTGATTTCCCATATTTTCTATGGATGAGTTTGAACAAAATGGTAAGAAGTGTTAAATCCATCTCCAAAATAGAGAAGACTAGCATTTACCATCAAGGTCTCATTAAAATGATAGTTTTACATAAACTTAGGAAACGAAGGATTAATTGGAAAACACTTATCACTCAACACCTTCCCACAGAAAAAAAAACCTATGGAGGAAACCCCACATGCTCCAAAGAAAACTAAGTAACCTCAAAAGAAAAAGGGCAAGAAGGATAAGACAACTCCACCATCATCTAGGGTAGTGAGCCAACATGAAAAAGCAGGGTCCTCTTCCACAGTCAATAAAACTTTTAAAAGCTCTGAATCAAAAGGTAAAAACAAATTAGTAGAGGAGACTTCAACGGTGGCATTTGAGAAAGAGGGCCATCAGACAAAAATGATGAAGAAAGGGAAGCATAGCTTAGAAACTAAAAGTAAACAATCTATGGCACAACCCCCTGTCACCATTTCACAATTAGAAAAGAAGAAAAGGAAGCCTGTGAGCATCCCTGATCCAGTGCCTCCTTGTAAAAGAAATAAGAGGAGCATGGAAAAGAAGAGAAAAACAATAGTCAGTCCTCATACACAGGAAGATCCAATCAATCTTACCTCCCCTTCTGAAGATTTATCAATCCAAGATGACATCCCTAGTTTGACAGAGGAGCAAGCCACTATTACTTTATGTGGGATGAGGGAGGAGGCCGAGGAAAGGGAGTGAATCCAGCCAGTGATGATGGAGTCAACAACAACCTTCACAAAAGAACAAATGAAGAAAAATATTGGGGAATTGCAAAAACAAAATCAGGAACTCAAACAAGAAGTGAAGGAATACCAACTCTTGGACAGGTATATCAAAAAGGAAAATGAACAATTGAAAGAAACCAGCCAACAACTTCAAGACAACCATGAAGAGACTTATAACAAGCTAAATAAGGTATTATGACTCCTACAATATGTTAGGTTCATCAAAAGGGAGCTGAAAGAAGAGGCTTCAACCATCAACATCATTGATCCACCAAAGTAAAGAACACAGTCTCAAGTTTTGAAAATTTTGGGTTTGTTTTCAGTTGCATGAGGACATGCAATGATTTTGGCATGGGGGAATGTTGAGACTTGAAATTGACATCCCCATTACCATATTATACTCTTCATCTATACTTTTTTGGCCTACCTAGAGCTTGGGTGAATGACAAGAACACTACCATTAGCCAGTAATAAGGTCAAAAGGTAAAGTATGGTTAATTCATGCATTTTGTGGTTTATTGAGTTAGGGAATTAAATATTTCATGTACTAATGCTTCAATGTTTCATCTATAAATCTTTGACCTCTAGATATCCAACATTCCTGTACCAGCTCAGCTATCCGATACCTAGGCACCAAGACTACCACTGTCCGAATCCAGTACCAAACACATCCGGTACTAAAATCGCATCTGTTGCGATCCGGTACCAACGACCATGCACTGTCATGATCCGGTACCAACGACCACACACTGTCATGATCTGGTACCACCTTTTTCACACTATCATGATCTGATACCATCTCCCTATTATGATCTGGTACCAACATGGAAGATCCTAATACACTAAGTTAAGATCAAGATCTCGCCTAAGCCAATTGGTGGATGTCTATTTGCTTTAGCAAGGCTATGATAAGAATAGTTTGTTGATTGCCTCATCCTCATGCACTTCATGTCATGAGAATGAAGCTAAAGATGTAACCAAATGATTGAATTTAACAACTGATTGATTTGCAAATCACTTCACCTCCTTGTGTTTCACAATTAAGACTATTAAGTAGTTGTGGCAAGGATGATGGAAGTGTAGGAGAGTTAGCATATTACCAATATGTGAAGCAGTGTGTGATAGTACAAAACATATTTTGAGTGAAGATTAATAGAATGTCATTTATCTCCATATTTTGATTATCTATGATTAAGTATAAGTTGAGTTGTTAACGAAAGTTTGATTTTATTCTTTGAAATGTGAGTGAGAGTAATGTGTGTGTTGAAGACAAGTCTCTTGTAGACTTCAGTAGCTGACCTGTTTAAGCGGCAAGGGCCCACCGCCCAACAAAGGTTAGCATCTTCATATATTAGCATTAGCATTTGTTTTCAGTAGTGTAAACATTAAATCAGTTGAAGCTTTAACTCTGTTAGATGATAGCAGTATAGCTTAGACTAGGATGTCCATTATATAATNTAGACATGAATTTTGGTAATAGTGGTCAGACATATTTGAAGGAGAACTAGTGAAGTCCACAACAACACATTGTGAACCACAACATACTCAGTATATTGACTATTGAACTACCCATGCTATGTCTTGATGATTGATGTGTGATTTCCCTTTCAAAAGTGTGGATTGCATAGTTAGTTTTCTGGGTCAGATAGCAGAGTTGATCTGTTAAACCAAATCCATCTCATACTTGCATGTTCCATAATGGAGTGGATAGCCTCTCTGTGAAAGACAACCAAAGTGCATTGCAGTTTGCTATTTTGATTTGTTTCCAGCATGCATAATCTAGTTTAATTCTATATTCGTGACATTAGAAATTACCTTTCTTACTGGTGTCTTGTAACTTTGTTGATTATGAATCCTGAATTGATAATTAATGAGTGCCTTATACTAAACATATAAGCAGCACAACAGATTTAAAAAATAAAAACAAAAACAAAGAAAACAAAAGTAAAACAAAAAGATAAGAAAAGAAGAAAAAATAGAAAAAGAATAAAAAGAGGGTATAAAAAGAGAAAAGATGAAACCCCATGGAATAAAATTGGCTTGATTCATATTGTTTAACCATGATCAAGTCCTTTAAATTTATGCATATAGAATAGTGAATAAATTGGGATAAACAGTCTAATCTTAGCCTAATTAGATAGGATAGTGAATTAATTTGGCTAAACAATCTAAGCTTAGCCAAATTTCTTAGGTTAGAGTAATGGTTAACCCAACTGTTTAATCTGGGTTAATGGGATATGTACTTAGATTAGGATATAGGTTAGTATGTTTTGTTTCAATAAAAGCTTGTTAAAAGTTGATTAAATGCTTTTGATTTGAGTTAAAATGATGTATTTTTGACCCCTTGGTGAAAAAATAAAGAAAGGGGAGCTGCAAAGACCCACAACATGTTTTTATCCTAAGTCTATTGGGATGTGACACCTTTGGTGCATTGTGGCTAAAAGGCAGACTAATCTCAGCGACCGATCAAAGAACGCCTAGATCTACGGTCAGCAATGAATATCAGACCCCCCCGACCTTTCTACCTTTAACGGTGGGGGCATGTCCGAGATGGTGGTTTTCCAGGTGCGGGCCCCTCATAACATGTCAGCCTCACATTTAATCGGACCCCCCTCACTCACTCCCTCTTACCGCCTACCCCACTCTCCGATATACCACCAAACTGCTCTTCAATATCGTCAATGCACTCTATTTCCATGCTCCATTTCCCTGCCACCACGTCACACTCCACTCACCTATCACCCATCACATATTTCCACTCGTTGGCCATTCAATATCTTCCACATCATATGTTTCCATTCGTTGGCCAAGCAATGCCACTTCTCTTGACCCTTACCTGTCCAACTCACCACCCGCACCACAATGCACACCTCCCTACGCCATTTATCTATGTTTTTTCTCCATCTCGACACTGTCCACTGATCCAGACACAATCGACACCACCATTTCCCATTTTCAAGATAACCGCCACCAAGCTCATGGTAAAAAAAGCACCATTACACCTAGTAATCACATACTGCACCTTTTCCATTTGCAGATATCTGTTTGATCATGGTGCCTAAGTCTAAAGACATCGAAACTAAAGAAAATATTTTCCTCCCTCTTCTCGTCGATCTGGATCGCATCCCCCTAGTCGATAAAGACTATCGAATTGTAGAGCCGAAGTGTGAATTTGAATTCTTTGAATTACACTTATGGCTCAAAGATATTTTCTTGGACTAGAGTGATGAGATCATATTCTAGGAGTCCAATCTCCCGCTTTACCTTATTCCCCAGACTTATCATTTCCCGGAGTTCGCCCTGAAGTGCCAAGCTCACTATCTTCCCAGCTAAAGGGCCATTGTGTCTTCATCTGGTGAAACTCTATTCACCATCACCCCTAAAATGATAAACCAAATGATGCAGATACCTAGAACTAACTCTCTTTCCCCTTTCTCCATTGAAATCTTGACTAAGTTGTACCAAAAGCTGTCTTCTCGCAGAGAGCTCTACTCTTTCTCACTAAAAATGCACATTTTCCCAAAATAATCCCCCATATCATTCTTGCATCTTTTCAGTCAAAGGCAACCAAATCATTTCATCCATGTGTTACTTGTTGGGATACTGTTCCAATGAATGGGTGGATGAACCCATTATGGGTTTCCTATCCATCTTCTCCACCGAAGAGAAAGCTACTATAGATTTCGACTATGGCTAGTTTCTAGTGGATAACATCCATGAAAAACTGTTCAAATTCTCCATAGAGAGTATGTTTAGGTACTCCTCAGTGTTGGTGTACCTATTCCTCTTCTTCCAAGAAGAAAAATTCTCCTTCACCTTCCAGAAGCTGGATCGAGATGGAAATCCTCAACCAGTGACCTCTTGGACATCCATAGTGAGGAAGAACTCATACAAGTTCAACTTCAAATAGTTCATTGACCAATTCTACCATCCAGTGGTATGCATCCTCAGCAATAGAACATAACCTAGAATAAATGAGGAATTTCAAAGGATTCTACACCTATCAGACTTAGCCAAAAAAGGGGACTGGTACCTTTACTAGAACCACACAAAAATCAAGGTCTATGGGTGAGATTTACCTCCTTACAAGCTGCCTAAGTACCTTCTTGTCATAATATTTTCCTTGGAATACATCAGAAAAATGATCAACTCTGATGACATCCACTTTGTGGCATTCAAGAAGCAACAACAACTTAGGATTAAAGGCCATATAGGTTCTTTCATTTGCAACAATAGAGATGTAGGGGATGAAGCCAATAATCTTATGAAATAAATGAATTTCATCCTAATTTTTCCATGACACTATGACCCCTATGGCGTCATTGTAGAAACCGGGCTTAAAAAGATGATTTCTCCCTATGCTCATGTGCCCAGGCTTGAAATTGAAAATTTCATGAATCAGATAGAGTGGGAGGAAAATACTCTGCTAGATACAAAACAACTTCCTTCACCTGCCAACATTTTACATACCAACACTCCACAGGTACAAGAAGAGAAGAGAGCCAGGAAAGAAATTTCTCCCTCAGTCACAGAGGTCTCAGCAGAAGATTCCCAAGTCTACAGAAAGAGGAACAATACTATCCATACACCTGAGAGGTATAGAGAAGAAGAAACGTAGTCCATCATAGTTATGGAGGGACCACATTCATCAGTATTATCAGGTAGCCAACACCTAGTATCTACTTCCTCATCTAAAAAGCAAGAAGATATCACATTGTCAACTAAGTCCTCATAGCAGCCTGTAGGAATTAATATTTTTGACAAGTATAACTTGATCAAACAGAAAAATGAGATGCTAACTAACAACACCTATGCATAGTTTTGGAAGAAGACATATACAACACATCACAAGTTACTATCGACATTTGACATAGAGAAAGGAAGAATGCACATGGCATTCTTGTAGGAACAAGTTCCTCATACAAAGACAATTTATGATTACAAGAGGGAAACATTTGAATTTGATGTAAAAGAGGTGCATCCAATTGATCAAATGGACATGCACACGAAAACTGGGGAGATGATTTTCTCCACCTTGGCAAATACATCCTTAAATGCTACAAAGTTGCAGGTATCTTTGAACAATGTCCAGTCTCAGTTGAATTTGGAAAAGATATCTTCTTTAGCCAAGGATAACAAGATAGAGTCCCTAGAAGAGATGGTACTAAAAATTGGCTATGATCCACCCAATGCCAAAATAGCCGAGTAACTACTTAAGAAGAAAAATGTTGACATAGTATCCTTGAGGAAACAACTGAAGCTCTTGGCCACTGAAGACTCACAAGCAAGGGAAATGGCTGAGAGTGAAGGCCACAAGGAGGAAATGATGAAACTAATAATGGAGTAGAATGCACAAATAAAGGAGATGGAGGCTGAGTTAGAGAAGTTAGTCAAAGAGAAGGAAAAAAATGTTCCAATTACTGTCATCCCACTAGATGCAGTCCCTCTCACAAGAATTAGTACAACAAAAGCAACAACAACAACAAAAATTCCAGCAACCATTCCAGTGACAGTTCCAGATGCATATGAGAAATTGGAAAATTCAATGGAGGACATGACTTTGGAAGGAGAAGAAATCAAAATATTGCAAGAACAGATTAAAAACCTCCAAAAAATGAAATCCATGTTTCAGTCCAGCTACAATATAGAGATGTACAAATCACAAAGACTCTCTCAAGAATTTCAAAATCTGTAGAAGGAGACTCTCATGGCTGAGACACTGTCAGAAGCCAAGTAAAACATATGGATGGACATCAACAAGTCCATGATAGAGATTTCTCCTCTTATACAAATTGTGTTTAAACAACGTGAACTAGTGCAGAGAGCCAGACAAGCAATCGACAAGATAAAGGAAGAATTGGGAGATAGGTCTACAAAGGCCACTAAAATCATCAGGGTCTTAAACTCCAAAACCAAAGAAGAGCTAGAGGCATTGGAAATTGAAGACAGGACATAAACCATCCTTGAGGTCAAGCAGGTTCTGACCAAGAAAGGATTGATGCTGGAACTAGAAGAGAAAGCTCAAACAATGGACATTGAAGTGCAGAGATTCTTAAGAAAGGTCGACACACTACACAAGAAGGGACTTCTAGGACTCCTAGTGATAAATGATAAACTCATCACTCTGTCAGAATACAAACAAAAGATCCTTGAAGTAGCAAAATATGGTTCTAAATTTGCAGGCATACAAGGGATCATTACTGGAAATTCTTTCTTCGAAACTCTACAGTTGGACCTGAGAATCCAACATGAGATAAAGTACATTTTCATTACAAATCATACCTTTTCCAAGTACACTGAGATGGAAGAAACATACATAAGGTTTCTCAAGGTCTCCATCCCCAGTCAAAAGAGGTGGGAAGACCTACGCTCGTTACTTGAGTAAAGGTGACGTGGATTGTCTGAGTCAACATGAGGAAGGAAATCAAGTCAAAGATGAATCACCAACTACTTTCCCTAGAATCAACACAAATGATTCGACAAGATCATTAACATTCCTATTATTTTGTAATCTGTAATCTAGTTAGTTAGATTTTTTCTCCACAATATCCTGATCATTAATGACAGGATTAGATGCAATTTTTGTATAAATAATTCACCCTTCTAAGTATTGAGGGTTATTTTTTCACCCAAGGAGATATCTTTGTAATATTTTCAAAGAGATCAATAAGTAATAAAAATATTGTTCACAGGATTCTTCCATTTGGATGTTGGTGATGTTTATCTTTCTTTGTTAATGTTTATCTTACTCTGTTATCATTTTGTTTTCTATTTCTAATCATTAAAAGGAGGTTAATGAACATAATTTGTCTAGTGCGCTCTGTTTCTGGTCTTTTAGCGATCTACATAGTATTCTTCTAATATTAAGTAAATAAATTCTTAATTGCTTGGTTGACTATCTTGCCTGTTCTATCTTTTCCATCACTTTTAACCCTAATAGATCCAACATTCTCACGATCTTTCCCTGTGAAGAAACCTTTTTAATATTGTATTTGATCTCAATTTTTAATACAGACCCCATAGCCCAATGGATGTTTAATGCAATACTTCAACCAGTATTTATAAACAAAACAAAAAACTCATATTATTTTAACTAGCCTAATATATATAACTCAAACAAATCTAAAGCTTACAGAGAGATCCCTCTCTAAAACTGGCAGGGCTAGATCCCAGTTTTGAAAGAGGTTTTGGTAAGTTACCTCTGTCAATTTATTCTCCCCCTAACAACCTATGGGAATTACAGAGTGCTAAAAGAAGTATAAGTTGAAGAAGTTGTAATAGAGGATGTTGCAAAAGAACGCTTGCTGAAAGCGGTTGTCAAGTTCGGAGCTAGAGCAAAGATAGACATCCCAATGTATGAAGGCAATTTAGATGCTGAAGAATTTCTTGATTGGATAAGATCAATGGAAAATTACTTCAACTATGAAGATGTTTATGAGGAGAATAAGGTGAAACATGTTGTCACAAGATTGAAGGGACATGTAGAACTATGGTGAGATGAACTGTAGGCTGACAGAAGATGCAAAGGAAAACAAAATATTAAGAGCTGGGATAGAATGGTAGCTAAGCTCAAGGCTAAATTCATACCCAATGACTATTAGATAAATCTGTTCAGGAAGTTGTAGAACCTGAGACAGAAAGGACTAACAGTAAATGAGTACAAAGAGGAGTTCTACAAGATGAACATTAGAGTTGGACAAAGACAAAATAATGATGAAAAGGTTTTCATGTATATTAATGGACTGAGATATGAAATCCAGGATGAAATCAACACGATGATAGTAATAACAATGGAGATTCTTATCAGATTGTGCTGAAGGTAGAGAAGAAGTTGGCTAGAAAACCAAGCCAATGAAGCAAAGGAAGAAGTCTAAATAGATGCAAGGGAATTGTCCATGATAAGGAACATAATCCCAATTTTGAGATTGGAAAACCACATAGTCACTCAGAAAGAGGAGGAAGTTCCCGAGGGAGAAAATATAGTGGAAGGAATTCTTTTCCTCGAGGAAGAGGAAGAGGCAGAGGAGGAGAGATGAAGTGTTATGCCCGTGGAAAAACAAGACACATGTCTTGGGAATTCTCTAAGAGAAATAAATAAGGAGGAGTTGAATCTCACATTTTAGAAGCAAAGAAGTAGAGTGTTGAGGTAGAAGGTGCAGAAAATGGGAGGTCTTTGATGATGAAGAAGGTTCTATTGAAGCCAGGTCCAGAGGTTGAAAAACTAATGCAGATGAACAATTTGTTCAGAACTTCTTGCAAGAATAAAGATAGGGTATGTAAGGTGATAATTGATAGTGGGGGCACTGATAACTTAGTATCTACAGAGATGGTCGAGAAATTGGAGCTAGAGACAATTGCACATATGAGTCCATATAGAGTCTCATGGTTGCATAAAGGACACCACATAATAGTAACTAAACAATGCCTAGTTGAATTTAAGATAGGAGGATATAGAGATGAGATTTTGTGTGGAGTAATTCCCATGGATGTATGTCATGTCTTGTTGGGGAGACCATGTTAGTTTGAAAGAAATGTCATTCATGATGGGAGAAAAAATACTTATACTTTGGAGAATAATGGTAGGACACACATGTTACTACCAATAGAGGAAAAGAAAGTAAAGGAAGAAGCCATCACAAGTATACTTCTCATGAGTGGGAAGGAACTCCTAAGTGAAGTCAAGAAGGAAAAGGAGATGCAATCTGGTGTAGTGAGCAAACCCAAAGTTGTCCTTAAAGTACTTCTATGGATGATCTGCCTGAAGAAGTTTAGGAGTTGTTGGAGAATTGTGTTGACATAGTAGTGTATGAGCTACCTAGCTCATTTCCACCCATCAAGAGTATCAGCCATCACATTGAACTAATACCAGGAGCAAGTCTTATGAACAAAGAAGCATATAGATTAACACCTCAAGAAAATGAGGAGGTAAAGAAGCAAGTCCAGGATTTGATGCCAAAAGTTTAGTCAGAGAAAGCTTGATTCCATGCATAGTACCAACTATGTTGAGTCCAAAAAAAAATAGGGGATGGAGAATGTGTACAGACTCAAGGTACATAAACAAGATCGCCATCAGGTACATATTTCCTTTTCCAAGGATGGATGACTTAACAGATTGTTTGAGTGGACAAAATTATTTTTCAAAAATAGACCTGAAGAGTGGATCTCACCAGATGAGGATGAGAGAAGGTGATGAGTGGAAAATAACCTTCAAAATGAACGAACGATTGTATAAATGACTTGTTATTCCATTTGTTTTGAAAAATGCCCCAAGTAATTTCATGAGGTTGATGAATGAGGTATTGAAATATTTCATTGGTAAGTTTGTGATTGTATATCTGGATGATATATTAGTCTTTAGTAAAACTGAAGAAGAGCATTTGAGTCACATAACATTAGTGATGAGAAGATTGCAGTGGGAGAAGTTGCTAGTAAATATGAAGAAGTCCTCTTTTATGAAGACAAAACTCATTTAATTGGGTTTTGTAATCTCTTCAAATGAATTGAAAATGTATCTAGAGAATGTGAGAGAAATTAGAGAATGGCCATCGCCAAGAAGCATATTTTAGGTGAGAAGCTTCCATGGATTAACAAGTTTCTATCAAAAGTTCATTAGAAATTTCAGTGGAATTTGTACACCAATATTATATACAGTTAAGAAGAGACACAATTATTTTAAGTGGACAGAAGAAGCTGAGAAAAGATTCAGGATATTAAAGGAGAAGATAACAGAACAACCGATTCTGGTCTTGCTAGATTTCCGGAAGACATTTCAAGTAAGATGTGATGCTAGTGGAGTTGCAATTAGAGCAGTCTTGAGCCAAGATAATAGGCATATTACATATTCCAATGAGAAGTTGAATGACACTAAGAGAAAGTACTCCACATATGATAAATAATTTTATGCAATAATTCAAGCCTTGAAGAAATGGAGGCACTACCTTGTTCCAAAAGAATTTGTTTTGTATAGCGATAATCATGGTTTACAATTAATAACCAGACATGATACATTAAATCAAAGACATGCTAAGTGGATAGAGTTTATGAAAAATTTCACTTGTGTCACTAACCATGTTTTTGGTAATGCTAACAAAGTTGTTGATGCATTAAGCAGGAGATGTTTGATTCTACAGGAATTTCAAGTGAAAACCTTAGGGTTCAAACACCTTAAGGATATGTACTTTGATGATCTTGATTTTAAAGAGGCATGTGAAGCATGTGAAAATTCTATGCTCAGAGATAGAAGCCAGTGGAAAGAGAATCTGATTAAAGATGGATTGTTGTTTAAGGGTTTCCAATTGTGCATAGAAAAGTGCTCAATGAGAAATAATCTGCTCAAGGAAAAACATAGTGGAGGTCTAGCAGGACATTTAGGCCATGACAAGACATTTGCACAGTTGAAAAAATCATACTATTGGCCACGTATGAGGGAAGAAGTGAAGAAGTTTGTGAACAAATGTAATATTTTCTAGCATGAAAAAGGAAAGAGACAAAACACTGGATTGTATCAACCATTGCCTATTCTATATAGGCCTTGGGATGTAATAAGCATGGATTTTGTGTGGGGATTTCCAAGAACACAAAGGGGAAGTGATTCCATATTTTTTTGTACTATATAGATTCTCAAATATAACAAAATTTATCCCATGCCATAAAACTAATGATGAAACACACATTGCAAATTTTTTTTTCAAGGAAGTTGTAAGACTTCATGGGTTTCCTAATAGTATTTTCTCAGATAAAGACACTAAATGTGTTGGTCATTTTTGGAGGACATTGTGGAATAGACTGGGGACAAAGTTGTCCTTTAGTTCATCATATCAGCATCAAATAGATGGACAGACTGAGGTGGTAAATCAGATTTTAGGAAATTTTCTAAAGAGTTTGGTCACTGAACATCATAGCGAGTGGGATCAAATTCTGTCACAAGAAGAGTTTGAATACAATGACTCACCAAATAAAAGTACATGAAAGAGCCCAATCCAAATAGCATATGAGATGAAGCCAAGAGGAGTATTGGAGTTGAGAGATTTGGAGAAGAATGAATATAGAAGTGTTGGAGCATAAGACTTCGCTGCAGAAATGCAGAAGCTTCATAATTAGATCAAAGAGAAATTGTAGGATAATAGAAGAGAATATAAACGTAGGGTTGATTAACATAGGAGAGAACTTCAATTTGAAGTGGGAGATCAAGTTCTGGCACATATCAGGAAGGAAAGGTTCCCAAGGTGAACACATAACAAATTGAAATTGAAGAAGATATGATTGTGTAAGATCCTAAAGAAATTTTATGCCAATGCTTATGAGATAGAGCTACCAGAGGATGTGGGTATATCACCCATATTCAATATTTTAGACCTATATACTTACAGAGAAGATGACACAAAAGGATCAAAAGATCAGAAAGACATCTAGTGGGAGAAGTAGATTCTTATAGCAGAAAATCCATAGATGGAGAAGATCATAGATCAGAGGACTAATAAGAAAACCAGGAGAAAGACTTATTTTGAGTATTTGGTAAAGTGGAAAGGACAAACAATAGAAGATTCCAATTGGGTAAGTGAAGAAGATATTCAAAAGCATGGAAATTCAGTGCAGGAGATCATGGAAAAGAGTCCATGAATTTTTGTATAGAGGAGTATGATGCAGGAGCATCATCATCAAAGCACAAGTGGAAGACAACTCAACACCATAGCACACATTTTGAAGTGATTTTTGATATTTTAAATATGGCATGCCATGAAAATATCTTGAAAAGATTGTAATTAGAGAAGATCCTAAATGTTAAGAGACTTAACCATCGCATGAGATCGATGGATATCATATTTCCTTTAATGTAAACAATAGTAGTACATATTCAAAGAATTCTCTCTTATTTGTCTGTCTTGAACATTTATTGTAATAAAGCCTTAGTAGTTGAAATATTTTATTTCGATAGGATAGCACTAACGTAAATGGAGGGAAAGATATCTTTGAGAATTTTTGTATAAATAAATGTATTGTATGCCCAAATGAGGCTGCTGAGAGTTGTTGTTGTTTTTTCTAAGAGTTGTCGAGATCTGCTGAAGAGAATTGTATGAGCCCGTGTACATATCATTTAGATGAATATAACATTGAAGCGTTGATCCACATGTTTTGTGCTTCTATTATTGTGTCTATCTGAATGAGTGGAAGGCTTCCTATTTAATTGAAGTTCTTTGTTATTTACTTTTTCTTATGTTATGAATGCATTACACGGTTGAATGTATGAATCTGTGAGGGTTTACATAAGTTTCAATTGTTTCTCTTCTACGAGCAAGTGCAAGGAGTGCATAGTGTCCACAAGGTGTGCATTGAAAGAGTCTATTTCAAATCAGAAGCTCATGAGAGATAACGTAAAGATTTTGTTTGCAAAGAGTTCATAAGTGTCTGCAAGGTTTGTGTTGAAAGAGTTTGTTTTGACTCAGAAGATGAGGAGGGAAAAATTGAATTTTACTTGCAGAAGAGTGTAATGACATTTTTCAAGGTGTGCACAGATTCAAAAATTGACAAAGTGTCAAAGAAAAACTCTAAAGAGTTATAGGTTTAGAGGAAGAACAAGCTCATAAGGGGTAGCGGGAGAGAAGTCTTCAATAGGGAGTATCCTTTTAAGATTCACCAAATTAATGAGTGAGATTCCATTCAGAGGAAGTGAGATCATTCTAGACCGTGAGATCTCAGAGAATTACACAAAAGTTAGCCTTGGAGTCCTTCACCACTCTAGGTATTCAGAGGTTTGAAAATGTTTTGAGAGTGAGATATCCAAAGTCTCGAAGCTGTGAAGTGAATTCTAATCATCGGTATCATGGAGGATACACGGAAAGAGATCAGAGAGTTCGGGAGGTAAATCTCCTGAAGATTTACTTGGAGCAAAGAGACAATTTTGTGAAGTTGCGAAATACAAAGAGATATGGACTCTTGGATATAGGAAGGACACATAGCAGAGATTCATGTACTCTAGAAGAAGATTACGTCGGAGGAAAAAAAGAGTAGTAAAGCCAAAAATCATGAAGCCCAAACTGCCAAAGTAAATTGTGGTATTCGATCTGAGAGGGACACATGTTAGCAGATCGTGGAGTCCGGAAGTGCATAATTTGGAGGAAAAATAAAGGAGGAATTGGATTTGTTGACCAAAAGTCATCGAAAGCTCCAAAGGTAACGAATCATCCTAGCCGTCCATGGTTGGAAGACGTGGTGTCAGATTTATCACTATGGTGATAGAACACTTCGAGGAAATTGGTGAGTAAGTTTTTGAGGGTCAAAAGTCCCAAAAGTTGGAGTCAATAAGAGTTGTTGATGAACAAAGATACGTGGAGAGTGGATATTTACTCCAGAGAAAAGTCACTCCGGAGGAATTAAAGTGTGAAGTCACGCAAACTGCCAAAGGCCAGAGCATCGAAGTTCATTTGAGAATTCCATTGGTATAGGACGTGTGGTGGAATATCTTCCACTTTGGAGGATTGATACTCTGATATAAAGAGAAGCAAAGGGGCATTGACTGCCATTCACCCGAAGTGGGAATGAAGGACAATCTTGATCATTGATCAAGGCGATCATGTGGCAATCGATCCGTAACTTTGGGTAAAAGTTACTCCGGGGAAAGGGGGTGTATGGAACACTCAAAAATCCCAAATTAGAAGTCCTGAAGTAGACCACAGTCATTGGTTGTCAGAGAAGCACGGATCATAGATCTGGTCTGGGTGATTTTGCAGGTTTGGAGCTCGGGGAAAAAGGAGTAAGTTGCATTAAAAATCGTCGAAACCTGAAGTCACGAAGGGGGATAGCCTATGGTCATAGCCAATGGTATTAAGGAAGAGAGGATCCTAGTGGAGGAGCTAGCACTCAACACTTAGTGTTACCAGAAGTGTTAGAAAAAGGTTGTGTGGTTGAATCGAACCTGCATGGGTAACAACAAGGGACTTGTGTGATTTAAAGTATGGGTCTAGTAGAGGCCTGAAGATATGATTCATCTCAAGTAATTGAACATCCTTGACCGGGAGGTCAGGCAGCCCCTAAAGGAGAGGGGTCCTGCATCACAAGGGCATGGTGCAATAATGTTGATAAAATAATTACTTGATTAATCACATGACAAACTTCAAGTTATTTTATGTCTTTGTTTTTTTCTCTCAAGTACTCTTTTTCTCCATAAATATTAATATTAGTATGAAATCATTATTTAAATACGAAATCTCAGGGGTCGATATATAGAGTGGGTCTGTGAGTGATATTTGAGTATAAAGATGAATGAATGAACTTCTCTTGGTTTCAAGAAAAATTTATTCTCTACTAAACAAGGCCAACCACGTGAAGGTGGAAGATCATATGGCCCCTCCCCCTCCTCACATTACTCTCAATTCCCAAATACCAAATCTATAAAATAGAAAATAAACAAAAGAAACATAGTAATCATGCATAGAAACTACCCAAAAAAAATGAAATAAAACTTAAAAACATGTAATTAACCCACATAAAAAATTATTTAAAGAGAATAATTCATACAAATTAAAATATCTAGTTATGTACCTCATTGACCAATGAAACATTTGTATCATCCTTCTTCTGTATATTCTTCTTGATCATCCAACTCGACATTTATATCAGCATCTGATTCCAAAACAATGTTGAAATGATTGATGATATCATCATCGTCATCGATGTCATTTTCGAGCATATATTCATCAGTATCATCATCAAGAACTAGCACATTGTCTCCTACACATGGTTCATCTTCTCCATCTGTCAACCCATATTCTTCCTTCTCTAACTCTACATCATTTTCTTCTTCAATATCATCTTCTTCATATACAATATACTTTACTGGCCTTCCTCTTGGATTATATCTAACAAAAAATGACCAAACCCTCTTACCTGGAACCTTTGAGTAAAGTACTTTTTCACATTGACTTGGAAAAACATAGCGGTCATTTTATTTTTCAAAAATCATTGTTTTAATCATCAGAAATTCGTTGGCATGTTGAATAGAAATTCTTTCCTCATCATGTTCATGCATTCGTAGCACCATTTGACATCAAACAAAACTATTTTGAAGGAATTAAAGTCACACTCAATTATATCATTCAAAAACCCATATTATCTATTTTCATATTCTCGAGGGCATCTTTCACTCCTAGAGGAAACATTAGTGACCTGGAATACTGCAGTTATCCCACTTTTAGAAGTTTTCCTGGTTCCATCCAATCTTTTGATGCGAAATTTACGACCATTGCACCACATAGTCTTGTGGTGTTTCAACTGAAATATGCCAGATAGGTAAAAGATGCATTGCCAATTAATAATAAACTAATTTATATAACTTAGAAAGTATAATATGAAAAAAAAACACCTACAGTCACATTAATATAATAAAAAATAACTGAATAAACTGGGTAAATTTTGTTGCCTTTCAATCTTTCAAACAATATAATAGATCTATTTCCCTCTACGTAACATCGAAATCTCCATTAGGATGAAATTTTCTAACCAATTCAGACAATTATTTCCATGATAACCTATCTCCATGACATTGTTTACATCTATCAATCCATACCTTCATCTTTTCAAGATTGTTTGTAATGTATAAATGTAGTGCATCCAAATCTTGAGAAACTAACCAATAAAGAAATCACAATTCACCAATATTAAATATTAGTTATAACCATGATAAATATTAATAAATGATGAAAGAATAAATATTAAATGAGTATGATCATATACACAAAAAAGAGAAAATTTATATTTATTTCAAATATCCACAATTTAAATATTACCTCTCACTTTCTTCATTGTACCTTTCCCCAACAACTGCCCCCCTTCAAATTTTTGATGGAGTTCACATCCCAAATGCAATCCACTACATGCATAGCTTGCAGTACTAATTTAGGAAGATACTGACTAATATATACCATGGATTCATATACCATATATCCCTCCACCATAGAACCCTCAGGACATGCTCTTTATCTAACCCAAGCCTTCAATGATTTCAAGTGCCTCTCGACCATCCACATTGACCTTGTGTGTACAGGTCCACACATTTCAATCTCCTCAACTTGGTGTATGAGGTAGTGTTCTTGTGCATTCAAAAATGTTGGAGGTAGATACTTCTGCATTTCACACATTAGCCGAGGAATTTCTCTCTTCCAATACTTTATATCATCTTCATGGATTTCTTTCATTGAAAACCATCTACAGATCATGATGAAATAAAATAACATGTTTCAACAAAACATAATACATATTACATTACAAGTAAAAAACATTGCATTAAGTACAACAAAAAATTGATTTTTTTTTACATATACATTGCAGCTACTTACCTCATGTATTTTCCAAGATCATATATAACTTGTTTGATGTTGCTGTCAAAGTCGTTTTGGAGAGATAGAGGTAGAACATACTTTAACAATAAAAATGAATCGTCACTTGTTTCAAAACTAGACAAAAAAACAAAAATATAAAAAAATCTATACGACCAATATATAAATATGAATTCTAAAATTATTAATTACCTTAATGAAGGTATGCCAACCATGTGTTTTTACCCCACCAAATTCACGTTTCTTCATTAATATGTTCTTTATGTTTGAACAAAAACCTGTGGGAAATTTAATTCTTTGAATGACCTCTTTTACACCATTGCTTTGTTGCTCTGTTAATAACCATGGAAGGTTATTTTGGTCTCCATCACTATTTGATCAGATCACACTTTTCATTGCATGATTGGCTTCCTGAATGTCATTACAAATTTTGACAATTTTTTCTTTATCCCTCCTGCCATCTATGATTCACCATAATGTTTCTGTCACATTCTTCCCAATATGCATTGAATCAAACAAATTAACTATTTTTATCTCCTCATAGTAAGGCAACCTCATGAATTGAGTGGGATAACATTTCATTTCTTGTGGAAGCCCATTATTACTACCTTCACGATGATGACATTGATGAAGCATAAAAAACATTAGAACACTATTTATCAAATGTGGTAAAATAAATTGAATAATTAAAATAAATTTTCAAAACATGATTCCATTTACGATACATAAACAAAATGCATACCTCGAGGATTAATTCTATCATATTCCAACTTCCATAGGCGAGGTGTCATTCTTTCTGGTTTTAGTCCATTCTCTTGTTTCCCATTGAAAAGATCTTTTTGAGTAGTATGGTACTTATGGTTCGTAGAGAGGAAGTGTTTATAATCATCAAACACCTCCTTTCCTAAAAAAATTGACTGACGAGATTTCATCTTAGGACCACAAACTGGACATGAAAATTTACCCTTTGTTTGAAGACTTGCAACAAATGGATTAATGTGAATTATTAATATAAGAAAGGATTATTTTAAAAACATGCATGATATATTCAATTAATTATATACTATTCAAGTGTGCAATATGGAACGTTACATACCACAAAAATGTGTTAGTCCCGGGGCATCATGAATTGTCCATAAAAGTATTCCATGACATTCAAATCTCTTCGGCCCAATTGGTTTACAGATGTCATACATAGTGATTCCCTCCCATAAATTTAGTAGCTTGTCGATAAGAGGCGCGATATACACATTCATATATTTAACTTGGTACTTACCTAAATGTTTGAAATTACACGAAATTACTACCATGTTATGTATATATATGTAAATAAATAAATAAATAAAAGATATTATGCAAAAAAAAAGAAAAATGAAAAATTTACATTCAAAAAATTAATGTAAACAAATACCCAGAACAATCATTGTCAACATTATGTGCACCCTCTTTATTGACATCCAAGGAGGAATGTTATTGTTGATAACAAAAATAGGCCACAATGAGTAAATAGATCGAAACTCTCCAAATGGATTAACACTGTAAGTTGCCAATGAAAGCCTAACATTATGAGGTTCATCTGTAAATTCTGGCCATTTTGCAACAATTTTCTTAAATGCATAACGATCTGTAGACATTTGAAGAACGCCATGTTCAATTCTCTTTCGTTCATGGTAATCCATAAATTGTGCTATGCTTTGGCACCTGAATAGTCACTGCAAATGTGGAATTATGGGAATATGCCAGAGAACCTTTCGAGGGACCACCATTTTTGTTACTTGATCGGTTCAATATCCATTGATACCACATACCGGGCATTTTGTTTTCGATGCATGTAGTCCACAATATATAATATGATCATCAGGACATGCATCTATACTTTGATACTCCATTCCAATGTATTTCATAATGACATGTAAATCTCAATATGTGTGAGGAAAAATGTTTGGCGAGGGTAACAAAAATTCACCTAACAATCTAAAACATAAAAAATAACTAGTTAATGCAAAGAATAGTAATTGTAAATATTGCATTTTTATTTTACACATTAATTAACAATAAAAATAAGGGGAAGAAGTCAACCTTTATGTATATGTGATGAAACATATTGCATACCTTAGGATCTGTGTCATGCAAGTGTTCGATAAATGATTCGTAACCTTTAAGTTCACCAACAACAATGTAGTGGAGAGAATATTTTCTCTTGACACTTTATAAAGTCGTTTATTTTCCTTTTCAAGAAGAGTTTCATCATAAATACCATCACTAATTTCCCCATGATCCTCATCTAGATGACTGAATAAGTCTTGGATCATTTTATTTGTCCCAAAATCTTGAACTATGTTATTATTTGCATCTACTTCCATGGTGATCTAGAATTGGATCTCGAGACCAAATTGGGTCCAGGAAGGCCTAAATATCAAAGTTCTAAGAATGGCTTCAAAACAAACATGTGCGTAGGCCTTGTTGATACAAACCTAACGCAACTTGAATGGGATCAAATATACGTTGTAGTCTCACAATATCCCGATATGTTCATTTCGTCAAACATGCAAAAAAAATGATGATTGTACAGTCCGTACAGTGCCACGTGGTAGCTGACTGTACATGCCATATGGTCGTATAACTAACATGGAAGGGTACTTTTGGTGCTGACGTGGGAAGACAGGTGGATGATTCAGGGAGTGAAACATGTCACCACAACAAGGGTGACAAGTGGCACGTCCGTACGACTGACGTGGCAGGTCTATATGACACATGGAAAACGTGGTAGGTACAGTGGGAGGTGATAGAGAAGACACATGGAAGATGTGGAAAAATGGTTTTTGGACATGTGGCATTGGTTTGGATGAATGTTAAGGTGCCACATGGCCCATACATTGGCTTCTACGTGGCACCCCTCCATTGGATAACATATTGGCAAAATTTGTTTGGATTTCACCAGGGTTGAACCCGTGACCTCCCCGGGTGGCCAAGTCCTCGTGTAGGCCAGGTTACCAGCCCGCCTACATGGTAGTTCTTACCACTATACCACGCTATATATATTTAAAGTTTAAAACATTAGATATGTGGGGAGGAGAAAGGGTTGGGGCATATCCCCAACCTTAGTTCAACAATTTACCATATGTCTACACCTTATACCTTTTGGTGCACAAGTTTGTGGATTGGCATGGTCCTATTACATCACATATGAACCAGTTCCTTTGGTTGTTAGCATGGAAAATTAGGGGTTATCCCAAATTGGTCGGGCTATCATGTCAAATAGGGGCATATCCATTGGCTAAACATTGGGGGACTTAAATAGTATATCATGTGGATACATAGCCTACAACCACATGGCCAAGCACAGGACCAGAGGCTGAGAGCTAGGGGTCAGGCCAGCATGCCAAATAAGCCTGAGGCCACATGGAGGCTCCCACATGACTAAAAGCGTGGAAGATAAGGGGTTTCTCCCTGATCATATGAAAAAGTGGGTTTTTTAACTATGTAATATGATTTTCAGTGTTTTTCTCAGTAGTTTTGAGAGATTTTGGCCAATATTGGGGGATATTGGGCCCTTTTTGAGGCCAGATCTTGGGGAGAATTTGGGAGGTTGTTACCAACTTCTAGTCTATAAAAACCAGAGGTTCTTGGATCCATGGAAGGAGGTTCAAAACAATTTTATGCTAAGGAATTATTGAGCCAAAGACATTTTTATGTAGGGAAGCCATTGAGGAGAGCACCTTTGTGGGCTATTTCTTTGAAATTTGTTCATTCAATTTCAATGTCGTTAGTTTTATTGGGTTCTAGAGATCTGGTAGAACAAGAACATATCAGTTTGTAACCTTTTTGGCACTATTGTGATGTATTTTTAATGCTTTGAATAGAAATAAGAAACCCTCACTGACCGAGACAAAGGCCCAGAGATGTAGGTGAGATTGTTGAACTCCATTATCATCTTGTTGTTATGGTTTTTTGTTCTTCATGCTTATGTTCATATATATATATATATATATATATATATATATATATATATATTTCTTAATGGTTGCTATTTTTCCTCTTTAATTATTCCTTCTTTCATCAGTTTCCTAAATGGTATTTTAACTCATGCATAATAACTCAACCATTGTCATTTAAAATATCTTTTTGGATCAAGTGGTATCAGAGCTAGTTGACGGTTGGTTTTTTAGTTTGTATGATTACTAGGGAAAGACTGAATCATGGTGAAGGAGAGATTTTTGAAGATAATCCATTGATTTTATTGAGAAAGAGAACTTCTCTAAGCGAGAAGATGGCATCAGAAGAGGGACTTTCTCAGGATGAGAAAGAGTTTTGAAAAACATTCTTTGCCATGTTGGAGATGATGAAGGTTTTGTATAATGATTACTTGGAACAGAAGAGACCAAATCTAGTTGAACATTCAAAGGTCAAAAGTGAAGAAGGAGAGGATCCTCCTCAAATTCCTCCTTCACGTCCTTCTTCTCCATCATCTTCTTCTTCTTCAAGTTCAAGTTCTAAATCCACTGCAAGAAAACATCTCCATAAACATAAACAAGAAATTCCTTTATTAAGACTTGATGCGAAATTTGAATTACCTATGTATGATGGTGAATTTAATGCAGAGAGGCTTGATAATAGGGTCAGAAAGATGGAGGTTTATTGCAGTGTGCAACAAATCAATGATGAGGAAACTTAGATCAATTTGGCATCGCTTTGACTTTTAGGAACAACACTCATCTCATGGCAAAGCAAGTTGTAAAATGGCACACAACAAGTGGGTAATGTATTTCCATCATGGAAAGTTTTTATTTCTACACTTAGAAATCAATTTTATCCTTTAGGTTACAAAGAGAAAGATTTAATTGAATGGCAAGCACTTAAACTAAGAAAATGACAAACAACGCATGAATACACATATGGATTTCATAAAATGGCATTGATGTTAGATATTCCTTTACATACCCAAGAAAGTCTTATGAAGTATATAGGAAGTTTCCCTGGACATATATGAATTATTTATGTTTGGACCTACTAATCTTGATGAGGTTTTTGTTCAAGCAACATACATTGAGGTAGGGAAATCAAGTGTTGGAGTATCAAGGGAATCGTCTTCAAGGAAAGAGGACAAAAGGAAGTGGAATGGAAAGAAGGAAAATTCAGTGGAAAGAAAGGAAGAGAAGCCCTCTTGAAAGTATTGCAAGAAATAAGGGCATGATGATGACCATTTCTAGCAATTGCATCCCGAGAAGAGACCAAAGTGGTTCAAATAAAGGAAAGGGAGGAAAACAACAAAAACAACAACAAGGCCAACATACTTGGGATCAGATTCAGGTGATGAATCTAAAGTCTCATTGGTTGGTTTGACAGGTAAAATTTGTGATGGATATGATTCTAGAAGTAAATTGTTTCACTTAAGGGTCATTATGAGGCATACTAAGGTTGACACATTGATAGATAATGGATCTCAATCTAACTTGATTTTAGAGGAGTTGGTTAAACAATTGGGATTAAACACTCAAAAACAATCATCAATTGCACATAACAAAGCAATGCAAATTAAAGTTTTCAATTTCATATAAGTTTGTGGACATGGTAACATGTGATGTGGTTCCACTCAATGGATGTGAAATTCTCTTAGGTAGTCCTTACTTGTATGATCGTAAAGAAATCTTCTACAGGGAAAATAATCAATATCACTCAATCAAAGCATGTCAAGAATATGTTGTACATGCTCATCATTTTAAAGAAAATCAATCTCTTCAAACTATGGAGCAATTAAGAAAGGCGTCTCATGCAAGAAACACACCTATAATTGTTTCAAATCAAGTATGAGATGATTGTAGAATGGAAGATCAATCACACTTTTCTTCAAGATAAGCTAATGTTGTGCAAGTATTATAAACATATCATCTCATTTGAAGTCATATTTCTGATGTTATAATTAGTAATGTTGTCAACATGGATAATAGTGGCTTCAATAAGATGTGACAAAGTACAAGTGGCTAACAATATGCTGTCAGTTATCATCATTGTTTTATAGTTGATCTTGATGAGACAGGTGCACAGGACAAAGTTTAAAGACAAATAACAAGTCAGGTGGCCTATCCCACACTTGATGACTGGCCAGTAACCTTTTTGAGGACCAAAAGGTCTTTAGTGGGGAGGTTTGATCCATAATTGGATCTTGGAACCAAATTGGGTCCAGGAAGGCCTAAAAATCAAATTAATCGGAATGAATTCAAAACGAACATGTGCGTAGGCCTCATTGATACAAACCCAACCCAATTTGAATGGGCTCAAACGGATGTCGTATTCTCAAGATATAGCGGTCTATTCATTTCATCAAACAAGCAAAAAAAATGATGACTGTACAGTCCGTACAGTGCCATGTGGCAACTGACTGTATAGGCCATACAGTCACACAACTAACGTGGTAGGGTATAGTTGGTGATGACGTGGGTAGACAGGTGAATGAGTCAAGGAGTGACACATGTCACCACTGCAATGGTGACATGTGGCACATATGTACGACTGGCGTGGCAGGTCCATATGACTAGTGTTGTAGGTCCATACAACACATGGAAGGTATAGTGGTAGGTGACAAAACATACATGTGGAAGATGTGGAAAAATGGTGTTTGGACATGTGGCATCGGTTTGGATGAATGTGAATGTGTCACGTGGCCTAGAAATGGGCTGCCACGTGGTACCCCTCCATTGGATAGAATATTGGAAAAATTTGTTTGGAGTTCATCAGGGTCTAACCTGTGACCTCCTCAGGTGGCCAAGTCCTCACGTAGGTTGGGCTAACAACCCACCTACATAGTAGTACTTACCACTATACCACGCCATGTATATTTAAAGTTTAAAACATTGGATGTGTGGGGCGGATAAAGGGCTAAGGCATAGCCCCATCCCCCGGTTCAACAATTTACCATATGTCTACACCTTATACCTTTTGGTGCGCAGGTTTGTGGATTAGCATGGTCCTATTACATCACATATGAACGAGTTCCTTTGGTTGTTAGCATAAACAAATAGGGGTTATCCCCGGTTGATCGGGCTAGCCCGCCGACCAGGGGAATAACCATTGGATAAACATAGGGGGGCTTAAACAATATAGCACGTGGATGCATAGCCTGTGACCACATGGCCAAGCACAAGACCAAGGGTTGAGAGCTAGGGGCTAGGCCAACATGCCAAATAATCCTGAGGCCACATGGAGGCTCCCACATGACCAGGAGCATGGAAGATAAGGGGTTGCACCCTGATCATATGAAAAAGTGGGTTTTTTAACTATGTAATATGATTTTTAGTGATTTTCTCATCATTTTTGAGGGATTTTGGCCAATATTGGGCGATATTGGGCCCTTTTTTAGGCCAGATCTTAGAGAGAAGTTACGAGGTTGTTACCCACTTCTAGTATATAAAAAAAAGAGGTTCTTGGAGCCATGGAAGGAGGTTCAAAACAGTTTTATGCTAAAGAATTATTGAGCCAAAGCCATTTTTATGTAGGGAATCCATTGAGGAGAGCACCTTTGCAGGCCATTTCTGGGAACTCTGTTCATCCAATTTTAGTGTAGTCAGTTTTGTTGGGTTCTAGACATCTAGTAAAACAAGACCATATCAGTTTGTAACCTTTTTGGCACTATTGTGATTTACTTTTAAATCTTTGAACATAAATAAGAAAGCCTCACCCACTAAGACAAAGGCCTAGAGACGTATGCGAGATTGACGAACTCTGTTATCATCTTTCTTTTATGGTTTGTTGTTCTTCATGCTTATGTTTAGATCTATATATTTCTTAATGGCTTCTATGTTTCCTCTTTAATTATTCCTTCTTTCATTAGTTTCTTAAATGTTATTTTAACTCATGCATAATAACTCATCGATTGTCGTTTAAAAGATCTTTTCAGATCACATGGGATCATTAACTTGATCTTCATTATATACTTCATGTTCCTCTTCTTGTACAAAATCATTTCTGCTACTATTTGGTGCTTTCT